>JAIPRN010000378.1:0-19097 GCA_025469175.1 Geopemphigus sp. TES_GeoC_2020 | reverse complement strand
TACGTATGCCAGTAACAGGTTACGACGGGTAATGTTTACGTACGCTAATGTTCGCCAATACGTTTTCCGGCTCAGGCCGAACGCAAACAAGCCGCGTCGGTGTTTCGCGTACGCGTACCCGTCGTCTCAAATACGATACCGCGAACGTATTTATCCGGTAACGAAACCGAAAAAAAAATAATAAACGAACCCGAAAAAGTTAATAATACGACCACCCGGGTCGCCAGCTCAAAAAGGACGTTTACCACATTAGGTACGTTTGAAGTTTAAACGAAAACCAAAGAAACTCGGTCACGAATAAGTGGAATTAATTTTTATCGTAATAATCGGCGCGTTGTGTTTCGGTAAGCCGATTGGTTTTCATATTGTCGTTATAATATACGGCGTACACGTTTCGTTGCGCGTTTTTAACGTTCAGACGTGATTCGTCTTTACCTATCAACCGTTTCACGACAATACTTTTCGCGAAACTTTGGTAAAAAATGAATATCCAACGTGTGTCGCTTAACGAGATAATTATGATGATTACCCGTGGACCGTAAGGTTAGCGCAGCGTACGTTTTGCGCAATTTATTTGACCGCTTAACGATAAAAAATAGGCTCGTTAACATTACGTATCGATGTACCCGTGTTTGATATTGTGTAGAATATTCAACGAATATTCGTCGAAACGTAATAACGAGTGCGTTTTTGAAAATGCGAAAAACGATATTACAGTTTCGACAGTCGTACACGACCGAGTAAATTTAACGCACGGTAGATAAACGTGACCGTAAGGGACTAAAATTTCGATTAAAGTTTCAAAATAATCTTCTCGCGATATTGAGACGTACGATGTTACGCGACTGAACACTTTTACAACGATTGAGGGCGTTCCGATAATAATAATAGCCGTTCGCTGCAAGTATAATTTCGTTTCGGAACGCTTAACACCGAAAACTCATTTCCCGAAAATTGTAATATCGAAAAACCGTGAAATAAGAACGATAAAGAAAAATGAATTCGCCCGAACGGAAAAGCGCGTAAATGTATCGAACAATAACGCGGCCGGGAATTGTCGGGCTTTCATCACGAAAACATCGCAGATCCAAAACTGGCGAGGCAAATGAACGTATAAATCCTCTTAAATAATAATTCCGCCGTTTTTTTTTAATTACGCTTTCCGTGGAAATTATTTTCTTTTAAAAATATCGGATTCGTCCATTAAATACGTTCCGCGACAATGATTTCGTATTTCCGCGATTAGATCGAGAAAAACCGAAACGAAAATCGCGCAATAATAACGAGTTCATTAAAAGTAAGTCGCGTTTGATTTCTCGATCATTGTTTCGTCCTACATTTCGGCGTACGACGTTTGTTTGGTTCGAAATATTGAATTCGATTTTAATGTACCCGAGGTACAAATTACGAACGTTATTTATTGTTCGCCGGAAACGTTATCTCCCCGAATGTTTATTAAATTCGTTTCGTCATTACTCAGTAAACGTCAGAACGACGTAAAATCGAAACAAAACATTATATATATATAAAGAATTTAATTATAAAACGTTTCACGACGAATAACGTTAGAGTTGTATGTTTTATCTCACCGGCGATATCGCTCGTGTAATAATACAATATTAATTAATCCGAAATTATTCGGACGATAATTTTTTTACGCGCCGATGTCTCTTGCGTTATATTTGTCGTGTTTCGTAACGTTCGAAATTCGAATCACGGGGTATTTACTACGGGTAAACACCCAGAGTGTGTGTTGTAGACAATGTGTGAGGTTTGAAATCGAAAAAAGCATCGACGTCCCGTAATTTACTCGGAAGGTGTTGCGCGTTACCTCGAGGATATCGTTTAGTTTCAACAATATGAAACGCCATTAAACTAGTAAAAGGGTTACTGTATTGTTAACACACGTCGAAAGTTCGTTAAAATCGTTTCGTTTCTTTCTGTACCGTAAACGGTGAAAATATCTTTATCCTCGTACGCCGAGAACAAACTATAGGAACGAATATACGACCATCGTTGCGATCGTGACATTGATCGCGCAATGACTTGCCGACATTGGCGATCGACGATCGGTTTCCCGTCGATTAGCAGCGATTCAAACGGTTCTTTAAACCGAACTGCGTACGTTTTTTTTCGATTACACCTTTTTTTCGATTCGGTATTTGTCTAACGTTGAGCGGAACAAAACCGGCGTGTAATTCCTAACGTTTGCGAATTCTACACGAAATCGGGCCACTTTTAGTGAACGATTATCGCTTTATTTCCTCGGGATTTCTCGTAAAAATCCGTCTACGTTATTCGAAATAAAACTACGCAGGGGGTACGAAGCGCGCTCTTACGTTTTCCAATAATCGTCCTGCCGGCATAAAAAAACTAACGAACTATTCGATCGGAAATTCGAGAATTATTCGCGAAAAAAGTGGCCAATAGTATTAAAACAATATTTTCGAAATAAACGTTCAATTACTCCGAATGGGTTTCTAGATTTGCTTTAAATCGCCGCGTTCGGAACACGATTTAAATGATCGGAATCGTCGACGGATACGCGGACGGCGCATTTTCGTTTCCACGTACGACGACGCGGCGCCCGTTTAAAAAGTCCGTAAAACAAGCGCGTTTTCGATCCACTCCGTGAAACGCGCGAAACACTAAACGAAGTACACCCAGGAGGGATTTGCACCCGCCGTTTCTACGAAAACCGTCGTTTTTACGCGATAAACCGACGAACGTAACCGGTGCGCGCTCGCCGCGAAATTGCCGCCCGGTCGACAATTTTATCGCGAGATAAAGTGTGTCCGAGAGAATGTCGTCCATTTCGCCGTGCCGACAAATTAACGGAGGACAGACGTAGTCGCGGTGCGCGAACCAAAGTCGATTTCCGTTTACCTATTTCCAATCGTGTTTTTCGTCGCGAGTTTCAATTATGTAGTATACGTTCGCGGTACGCTATTCATTTTCACTTTTTGCCATACGAAACACGTTGAATCGTTCACGGTAAACAATTTATCCCGGGCGGCGAACCTTTGTAGCGCCGTATACCACCGGTAAAGTACCGGAATGTTTAAAAACGTTGTGTTTCGTAACAGCGATTTGGTGTCGTAACCGAGGCGCATTTTATTCGAGACGTTTGCGACTACAACGTTTGAACGCGACTCTTTAGATCCGTCGCCGGCGACCAATAGTAAATAGCGAAAAAAGGTGTCGCGGGGATACTACGATAATTATATTCGGATATCGCGTCGTTATACAATTCGTGTTTTATATTCGGACAATTCGAAATCGATTCCGAAACGATAAAACGACCGTATTCGAATTTGTATTTATTCGAAGATGCAGTGGTATTTATTTACGCGCGGTGGCTGCGTGGACAGTTTTTTTACACGCTCGATACGTTGTCGTAAAAAGTGACATCGCGTTAATTTCGGCAGTACGATTTTAACAATATTGACCACTGTGCGCGTTCTCGTCGTCGTTTCAAAGTACAGTAGAGTTTTTTACGCGTAATTTTTTTAAAAATGATTTCGCCCGGTACGTACCATACGTCGTGAATATTACGACAATTAACTAACGAACCGACGATCGCGATAAACCAAGTTTTCGTCGTTAATTTCGAAACAGAAGGAAATTTATCGGGCTACGCGGTAATATAGGGTCTTTCAATAGGGATCTCTGATCGGTTATATCGGGAACGTCGTAAACGCCTTATCTGTCTAACGTGTTGTGAATTGTTCAGCACTATATGGCGAATCACCGCGGACGATAATAGCGTTGAACGACGCGTATAATTACGTTTTATTATCAAAATCGGCGCTCCATTAGCGAAACGATTCGGGCATCGCGTGATTTTTATGACGAGAAACGGACTGTCTCGGATTTTTCCGTACACTATCACGGGCAGCAGCAGCGATGTTCTCAACGGACCTTGCGTTTCGGTAAGGATGTTAGCCGACGATTTATCGAACCGGTTGACTCGAATTTGGCTACCCGAACGTCGAATAGTCGACTCGGCAGAACAGTCGAGGATAAAAATCACGTAACGCGCGATAATCAAATTGTACGTTGTTCAACACGATTATCGTTCACGGTGATTCGCCATACTGAACAATTCAGGACACACCAGACGGATAAGGCGTTAACGACGTTGCCGACATAACCGATCGAAGATCGAGCGTCCCTATGACGAAAAATCCTATAGGTACAATTTATCGTACGAACGGACGACGAATAAATGGACGAAACGTTCGGCTATATAACGGCGGTGCGCGCGTTATTTCGAACAGTACCGATATTTAGTGAATACGAGATTGTTTTTTTTCAGATTCGCCTACGCGTAGCGCGGTCGTACGCGAATACGTTTATTAATAATTGGTTTACGATAAGCGCGGGGATAAAAATCACGTAACGCGCGATAATCAAACGTAATTGTACGTTGTTCAACACGATTATCGTTCACGGTGATTCGCCATACTGAACAATTCACAACAAATTAGACAAAAAAGGCGTTAACGACGTTCCCGATATAACCGATCTTTGGATCGAGCGTCCCTGTTGAAAGATCCTATATGTATATATTCGTCCTGGCGAATAAAACGGAGTAAAATTTGTCCCGGGGCGGTTACTATCGGGCCACAAATATATACGTATATATCCAGTGGCGGTTGGTTATCGCGTCGATCGACGACGTAATTTTTTTTATTTCGTACGGCTGTTCGGCTCACCGGGACGCGTAAACGGGCGACAAAATAGCGCGGGACGTGATTCACCGTATCTGGAACGGCGATCGTGTAGTCAGGTTGTCAACGTATTCTCGTTTATCGAAAACGTTTTTTTATCGCCGTTCAGTATACACGTGCGAATCGTTCGCGCGCGTTCCGTGGCAGCTGTGTGATATATATATTCGAGAAATTCGAAACGGCGATAATATTACGTATTTTCTATAAGCCGTCTTGGTTGTTCGCATTATTCCCGCGTCACGGAACGTTTCCGTATTCGTTATTACGTAAACATCGAACGTAAATAATTCGCGCGCGTTCAGCGACCCGACGACGATACAATTGTAATAATAAAACCGAAGAAACGTCCCGTTCGAATCGATTATTGATTTGCGCGTAGGGACGTTCTATTCGCTACGAAACGAGGAACGTGACCCGTTTAGGTGAATGATTTTAGCGATCGTCCGACGACGGTCCGTACATTTTCTCGGTCGCCTACAAATCGCGTCCAATAACTAATAAACGAACGAAACTCGCGATGAACACCACGCGTCGCTTTTTAGCGATTCGGCGAAATGATTTCCGTGGGAACTATCGACGATATCGAAACGAAATGCGAAACTCGAAATTTACGTACAATTATTGAACGGCTGTACGTCAAACGGTTATTATTACGGATACGTAATAATTTCCGACCCCTTCGTTTCCGTCGCGAATATTAATTTTTCCAAAAATACGTCACTTTTTCGTCGCGTCTCCGCCCCGGTATTAGGCCGCGGATAATAATATAGCTTGTACAACGTTAAATCGAACGCGGGTTGTATTTCCGAAAATAAAACGCGTTTCCGGAACACCTAAAAGAATACCGTCCGACGACTATCGACGTTTAACCGGGACATATTTTCTTTAAATATCAAACGTAATTACCCGTCTACTTCGATATTAGAAAATAACGTTACGATGTTGACGGATCGAAACGATTCCGTACGTTGTTTGCTATTTATCGATAAAATCACGAAAAACCCGAAAGAAGGACGGCGAATGACGGATATATTGTTATGGGCCTTTCCGCCCTATATCGCGTTACGTTATTAAACGTAACGAAATAATCGAAACCGGAACGAAAAACGGAAACAAGTCGTCGATATTTGCCGGCCATTGCGTGCACTTTGGACGCTAGCGATACGATTTTCGTAAATCGGGAAAATTTATTTTTCGCCGTCGTTTTCCACGAGTCGGACACGAGTGTTCTTCGGTGTTGGGGTTACGCGGTAATTGGTATTAATTCGAAACGACGTACTTTTCGACGGACGGAGAAACAACTCGCCTACGGTAAACGCGTGCCAGTGCCGCGCGATTTTCCAAACTATCGGGAAAACCGTCCGTATAAAAAACGAACCGTCGTCCGCGATTGCCTCAAGCCGACCAGTAATTACGTAACGTAATCGCCGAGTTACGCGGGTCGCCGGGCTCGGATGTTTTACGTACGGTCGACGACGATTGCCGTCCGGAAATTTCGGTCTCCACCGTCGGTCCGCTCTCGTTTTCGACGTACAGTTCTTCCTAAACGTGTCCGACGCCTACGACGGATGTTCGCGCGTCCGTATTTACGGACGCCGGGGCCTGACTCGTTACCCAACTAGTAAACGAATAACGGTGGAAAAACGTACGACGGTTTCGTAACCAACGAATATGATATTAGCCCGACCAAAGTTCGTTCATTTCCCACCTCGGTCCTCAAACACTATACACCCGATCTCTCACACCGCCCTCACTCGAACACTTTCCCCGGGTCTTCCATCCAATTCCGTAACCGTTGTTACCGCGGTACCGTGACCAAACCGTGAAACGAACGTTTACAATTAACGCGATCGGCGATTCCCCGCACACCGTCCGTTCTCGAACCCAAAAACGCCGTCTTCTAGGCTCTTGGATTCGGCGGCGAGTACGCCACCGGACTGCGGCGTACGCCGTCGCGCAACCTAACCTAACCGTCGCGTCATTATTCCCGCCGAATTGGTCTTGTTTGCTCCCCCCCCCCCCCCCCGTACGTCGGCCAATGGTCTCGACGGACCGGGCGCGTCGGACGGTTCGCGCCAGTCCGCCCAATTTAGTTACCGAAACGGAAATACTAAACGATTACCTTTGGACGGCCAGGGCGAGCGTGAGCCATATGGACGCGGTGTGGAACATGGTGGGTATGACTTCGTTCATGGCGTACCACGCGTAACAGGACTCGACCGGGGACAGCGGTTTGTAATGGTTGCCCAGCGTGTACATGTAGAACAGCCACGGGGCCGGGAACAGCAGCGTGAACATGTCGGACAGGGCCATGGACATGAGCACGACGTTGGTGGGCGTGCGCATGTGCCGTTTGGACAGCACGACCACGATGAGCGTGTTGGCCACGATGGTGATCAGCAACAGGAACGGCATGACGAACCCGTACAGTGGCCGGGCGTAGTTCACCGGCATCTCGTCGGTGACGTTCAGGTAACCGCCGCCGCCGCCGCCGCCGCCGCCGCCGCCGCCGCCACCGCCGCCTACGCCGCCGCCGCTATCGTCGCCGCTAACACCGCCGCCGCCGCCGTCGTGACCGACGACCACCAGACCGGCCGTCTCGTTGTCGTACATCACCGACGTCGGCCACACGGCCGGCCCGGTGCCGTTCGACGGCGAGTCGTCGGCCCGGACCACGGCCGTCATGTACGTGGCGCCCGGCCCGAACACGTTGGAATGGCGCGCGCGGCGATCTGCAAAACGACGGAAACGCGACGATTAGGCGCTACGTACCTGAAATGTCGTGTTTGCCATTTAGGGTGTACTTCTGTCGATATACGAAAATGAACGTAGAAACGGTCGTACGAATTTCGCGCGAAAGAAATTCACGTCGCGAAACGAAATGTTCGGGTATCCTATTATCTACACCCCGTCAATGTATAACCCTTTACCCAAAACTAAGAGCCTATGAACCAAAGTACTTAAACTGTTTTCGAATGACGGTTAAGTCTTTTGACGATTCGCTAATACTCGTTAAGGGATGTACGATATTGTATTCCGCCGGAAGAAAAACTAATAATTACGTCGAGGCGTTTTTTTTTTTAAATATGTTCACGCGAACATCTTAGGACAGGTCGGTGCACGTTGTAAGCGTTAGCTCGGTGTCGAACGCGCGTTTGGCTAGGTACACAAAGCGAGCGTTAGGCTAGGTACACATGGCGAGCGTTAGACGCGCGTTTAGAAGGTACACGGCATAAACTGTTCACGTGCTAACGCTGTAAGCGTGCGTCGACGTAATTATTAGTTTTTTTTCCGGTGAAATAGAATATCGTACAGAAATACGTCAACGCTGGTTCAACGCTCGCCATGTGTACCTAGCCGGTCAAACGCGATTGCGTTTTGTGGACGCGTTCGGTGGGATTAGAGGGATATTAGTGGCCAGTGGCGAAGGGACTGCTTCGTTTGCGCGTCGGATCGGCACCGTCTGTGCCCATTGTGGAACCCACTCCTCTCGCCGTTAGAGGGCCAGAAGGATAACGCGTCCCTTCTACACCGCGTGACCTGATCGTTTGGACCCGAACGTCCCTGGTTTTCGAGCGAGGGATAAGTTCCGTCTTTTTAAGTTTGTATATATAAATGTAAACGTTCGAGTAAGAAGGCCGTCGTCCCCTCGTCGCACTCGGACGACCGTCGGTTATTTCGTTAATTTTTCGAAATCGCCGACGGGTCGTCCCGGGAACCGGTGGATGTGTCGTCGATTTCAAACGAACTCGGGGTCGCGCGTTTCACGTACACGATCGTCCACCGCGATTACGTGCCACGCCGTTTACGACCACCGGCTGGTATTTTCCGTTACAGCTGGCGAATTGTTCTGGGGCCACGCGAAACGCCTTCGGCGACGTACGTAATACCACACGGTGACGAATACTTGGCCCGCCGGGGCTGTTGTAAATGTCGGCGCTTAAACGGGGAAATATTTCGAATATTTTCGCGACAGCGCCGAATTTGGGAACGGCGACGCCGGGACGTGCTTCGTTGTTCCCGAAATTCCTGTCGCGTTCCCGCCGCTGTCGACCGCCCCGACGTTTTTCGGACGGCCGACGACGAAACGGTCCGCTGCTTCTCCCCGAACGAATGAGAGCGTCCGTAGTGCGAGCTACGATATCGTCGTACGTCTACACGCGCCCGTTTTCGCCGCGATAAGACACGCGCGTCGGATTATTTCGTCGGCTTTTCTGCAACGACCGACGAGAAATCGCGTCGGATTTCGAAAAGTCTCGCGCCGGTATCGGACGCGCCCGCCGTATATAATAAAGTTTATCCGTTCGACGCGGTCGGTTCGGATTATCGGCCGTACCGTTACCCGCGGCACAGACGTCGCATTATTAGTAGTACGCACTCGGAAACAACGATAAACCTCCGGTTTAAACGTATATAAAAACGTATCGTTACAGCGCTCGTAAAACCGTATCCGCGGTTCATATCGGGAAAATATCGTTCCGTTAATTGTGTCGTAAACGTGTGTACCGTAAACCCGCAAAGATATACGCGATCGGGTCTTTTACGCGGCGGTTTTATTATCGGGCGGGACGCGAACGATTTCGAAAAGCGCGTGCCGCCGTTGTTCGGATATTCGAAAAAACGCGAAAGTATTCTACCGTTGTCGCCTTACGTATAACTGGCCCGACGTCGGAGACGCGTCGCCGGCAATTCGACGTTCGCGCACGGTGATGTTCGTTAGATAAATCGATATAATCGTCGACCGTTTAATTTCGCGAATAATGCGGACCGCGCGTTTTTACCGTCGGATTTTAACGACGCCGGATTTTAACTCGACGAACGCCGTAAATAATGCGATTGCGCCCGTTAACGTGACGTCAATGTCGATATCGTATCGGGTAATAATAATAATACGACTTATTTTATTAGCGCGCATAGCGATGCCCGGTGGTCGAACATATTTCACGATTCCAAAGTCATAATTATTGTTTGGTTAAAACGTCGGGTCGTGTTTAACGGCCGTCGTTAATAATTTCGTAAATGCCGTCGCGTCGCGCTTAAACCTGAATTTCGGCCGGTGGGGGAGGTTAATTTTTAAATCGGACGACTCTAAACGAACACGTCTTACGACGTTCACGTGTATCGAAGTTTAAAAATATTTCCGTTTTTTATAATTGACTAAAAATCTACGCGTCTGGTAAGAAAATTAATTTTTTCTAAAAATTTTCGGCCGTTATCACGTCGGACATATCCGTAATTATAAAACGCGTACACCGAACGGCAGCGTTCTTGTTACCGAATGATACTCGCCAATACGGTTTGCATTCCGGTTCACGGTATTCGACAAGTGAACGTGCGTGTACGACTAAATTACGGCCGGGTGGAAAATCGAATTTTATTTCGGAACCCGTATCGTCGGCGAATAATATAGAAACAGAACGGTAAAAATACCGTCGTCGTTCCGCCCGTTAATCGGATTTCCGTATCGGTCCGTCGAAATACCGAATCGTAACCGGTGGTCCCGCGCACGACCTATCGCGACATTATCGGCCGTACGTGATTATTATTTCCGCGCGAATAAACGACCGTACGTACCGAAATATGGTGATGCGGTGGGAGGCGTGGATCGTTTTTAGAAACGACGTGTTTTCGTCCGGTTTTTAAACGGGTAAAAGTGTCGATATTTTTATTCCGCGCCAAAACTCGTTATATATTTACGCGCAGCCACTAGCACTTACGTGTCCACGAAAAAAATGTAAGTCACGACAGTGGGCACGTGGCGTGTTTTTTTCGTTTTTTTTTTTTACGCGATCGATGTTTAGGCGCTACGAGCGTACGACAAATAAATAAACCGGTACGTACGAAATTCCCGCGCGAATTGTATTCAGGCGGCTGGCGACGGAAAATTACTTCCGTAAAACGGGACGGACGACGGTTATTGGCTTTGGGCGGTCGTCGCCGAAATCACGGGCCGCGTCCGTGATTTCCCTAAACACGGCCGGCGTTTCGCGTAACGTAGAAAGTGTCCGGGCCGAGCCAAGCGACGGTCTCGTTTTGTTATGTCGCTCTTCAGATAGTGCGGAAACGGCGCGGCGACTACTGACCAGATAAGGGACGTTATAATGTGTCGTTTAGGATCCGAGTAGTACCTAATTACCAGAAACGCGTCGTAAGTAAACGCGCGGTATACAAGCTACGTAGCGAGTTGGCGCGCGTTCGGCCCGTTCTAGTTGTCGTGGTCCACCGGATTCGACGAAGCGGACATTTACCGCACGGAACATAGCCGTGTAAACGTCGGGACGGCGATCGGCAAATTCGTCATTTTTTTCCCCTTTTGCGTTCTCGCGACCTTGGCGACTGCAAAACGACGGCCGTCTCAAACCACTCGCGTTCACGATTATTACGTCGACGAATCCGGTTGTTTTTTACTCGTTTCGATCGTAAACGTCGTTCCAGAGCCGACGCGTACGCCACCGCGACTTGAACACATTGCTCGGCAAATTAACGATTCGCCACTATTCGTGTAACGCGTAAGATTCTCTATACTCGGCAGCATAGGCCGTGAACGTCGCCCGAAAGGATACTTTTTACATTTGACGAACGTAATAGCGACACGTTGAACGAAACGACCGTACAGTTAGCCGTTAACGAGAGACAAACGCGTAGTTACGATTATACAAAATATTTATTATTCTAAAACGAAAACTATTGTCGACGGTTTATGGACCGATCGAAGGAATTAACGATCGTAAATTGTATCGCCTCGTCCAATTTGCCGGTATTACGTAAGCCGCGTCCTTATTCGTTCCCGTAAGTTTTCCGAACAATCGTCGAAACGAATAAATGTCGCCCGTACGCGTCTGTCGACATAATTACAACGTACCGTCGGTTACGTTCGCGGTGAAGCCTATTGGCTGCGCCAATAATAAACCTTTGAAACCGACCACGGCGCTCGTCGTTTATTTATATTTTCGGCGAAGTAAAACGTTCCCGTACGTTTCGCCCGGTCGAAATGGCCACAATCGAAACTATTACGATCATGTCGCCGCTTTCGTGTTTGCCGAAGTCAAAACGCCGTAAAAACCTAACCTATTTTATTCGTCCCGCGCCCTTTGCCGCTAATTATTCAAGTCCGACGCTATTTGGTTCGTTATCGGTACACCCGATCTTAATTGTTCATTTTTATTTTAACAAGTAATGTAACACTTTCACGCGTTTCCTAACTTGGTAATTCGTTCTCAGCGTGCGTAATAATTCTTCCGCCGCGGGCCGGAAACGTTTAACTCGCGAACACAGTTGACCTATTTATTATTTACGGAAGTGACGCGAATTCAGTTTTCGTCGTACGGTCAATAATAACGTCGATATCCGATAGTATCTACCGATCGGTTTCCGTTCGATTCCCTCCCGAATCGTTGGATGGTTTAGAAAATGTTCTTTACTGTCGCGGTTCGTTCGCATTTTAAGCTACGCGTCAACGATGTCTTAGCTACGTTTGCGAAATTATCATTGATAGAGAAGATGGTTCGCGTTTCGTTGGTAATATTAAAAGTAAAGTGGGGTCACTTTGAAAAACTCGCGACGATAATTTATTTCAACTAGGCTTGAAAACACGCGAGTAATTATACAAAATTACGGAAACTATTCGCGTAACTATAAGTTTAAAGGAGTGTTTGCCGTAATTAACTTTTAGGAAAGTTTCCGCGGACGGTTCGATAATTGTCTCTAGTTGTGACGGATTTCTCACGTATCAGCAAAAACAAATTTTACAAAAAAACAACAATAAACGATCGTTCGATGTTTTTAAAATCGACGTAAGGCTTCATGTTCGGTTTCCGTGTCTCGGTAATTCAAATTCAACGCGTCCCGTTCACCATTGGAATACCGGCGATTATTGAAACTATTAAAATATTTTATTTGGCCGAAAGTCGAAATTAAAAAAAAAAAATACGGATATTTGTATCGTTAAAAAGTAAATAACTAGTAACAATTCGAGAAAATGTTATTCCCGAACGAGAGCGTAGTACCGTACGCGTAAAACGTCAATAAAACTTTAATTATTAAGCCCCGCGTGTTTCGACGCGGTTATCCGAATATTTCGATATATTTGAACGCGACCACAATCGCGCGGAATATATCCGATACATTAAACGAGGTGTGTATTCCAATTTCGCGTAAAAATACAATTTATTTCGTTTCGGGTATTCGATTATTTCCAATTAAAAAATTGATATATCAACGAGGCGATATTCTACAATGGTTTATACACTCGTACACTACGTGTATACGAGAATGTTGTATTTTACGCGCGCGGATACCTAACGTTCGTATTTTCGTGCGCGATAAAATATAATCACTTCGGTTGATATTCATTTATCTTTCGGACGCTTTTTGGCAAACGAATAATGTATTTTCGACCGAGCGAAAATGTTTTGTTTACGTCGGAAACGCTCCGGCGGCAGGTGGTTTAAACGCGTACGTATTCGCGAGCTGAAATATTGCTTGTTGCTCCGAACCGTTTGTTCGATCGTTTACCGTAGTAACTACGTCGCCGTATATAATTGAACGAAATCGCGCGAATTCAATCGCAAACAACGGACGACATTTTCGCCAGAGTCGTTTCGCCGGTCTGTTTTACAACGGACCACAACATTTATTACGTTACGTTTCAAACAATCTTTAAACTTATTACGTTAGACCGAGGGATGTCGAGACATCCGTTCGAAATTTACGTATTTACGACGTATTTACAATTTTTTTATTTTACCCGTTAAAAAATAACCGCGATCTACTAAACTTCCAACTAATTATATTCGGTTTTCTCCGTAACGAACATTCGCGTGGTGAATAAACGTTTATTTTTTCGAACTTCCAAACAACGTAAATTTTAACGCGGATTCGATATTTTCCTTTGTGAAACGGAATAACGTATTAAACGAGCCCGTTCGTATACGTTTTATCGCGTAATTATAATACAAATAATAATTAAAAACACCGACGTCGATATTTTTTTCCAAAAAGTCGTTTCGCGTGTTTAATCACGCTCGACGTTTTTTTTTTCCGAATTTGACGACGTCGATAATTTTCTCGTAATACCGTTTGTTATCCGACATATTTGTTTTTAATTTCGTTTTATATTTACAAATCGTCGACCGAAGTAAATATATATTTGCACCGTACTGTGACGCGTCGAATATTTTCAATTTGCCGGCGATCGGTTTTATTTGTATTTAATTAAATATTCCGTGTTCCGTATTCCGCTTACCGGATATCAATTTCCCGTCAAATTTAACAATAATTTATCGTCGTGTCCAGAATTGAATTCGTGTACGAATTCTAAAACGTTTTGCCTCTCGACAAATCTTTAATCGGTATGATTCGATAGAAATTCGTTTTTTTTTCGCGCAATTTTTTGTTCCTAATCCGTATCAGATTCTTTAATTACGTTAACGCGGCTAACTAAACCAGTTTTCGGGACCTATTTACGTGACTGTATCCTAATACGCTCGCGTATCAAAAACATACTTTTACTCGTGTTTACGGGACTGTGAAATTAAAAGTAAAAACGGCGTACGCGCGCGATTGTCATCGAAAACAAATAACGGATATTATTTGGGAGAAATTAACGGCGAAAAATATAATCGATTTCTTTACCTCCGAGTGTCGATATGATTCCTGTTCTGTTTTGTACGAGTGTACGGTTAATTGAAATGGCGATCAACGCCCACATACGGAAAAATGTGACGTACGTATTGTTTTTCGTTCGAATCGTACGAAATAATCGGAGACACCTTAGGCGTGTGAAAAATGACAGTGCCGGCCGGTCAGGGAGCGTAGTTGAAATATAGCCGGCCCGTCACGTTCGAATACGGGCCAATCGTGCCGTGCCACGTTATTTAGTACGGGTGGGTCGATTTCGTTAGGCGTAACGCATTTACATTTTCCGATCGCACGGTGCCCGACGTATTTTGACGGGAGGTCCCGAAAAAACTCGTCGCGGGCGAATCATCGACTGTACGGTGTTGTTAGCAGGCGCGACGTTATTACAGTCTTTCTATGGCGAAAAACTCGGAGAGAGAGACGTTACGGAAGATGTACTGAAAATTCCGCTTTCCGTTTCCAGCGTAGTCCGTGGACATCAAATCACGAACGTTGTTTCGCGAGTTTACGTACGTTCTTATAACCCGAAATACATAGGTAAATAACTCGGTTCGTT
Source organism: Geopemphigus sp. TES_GeoC_2020 (assembly GCA_025469175.1). Classification (NCBI taxonomy): domain Eukaryota; kingdom Metazoa; phylum Arthropoda; class Insecta; order Hemiptera; family Aphididae; genus Geopemphigus; species Geopemphigus sp. TES_GeoC_2020. The sequence continues at coordinate 4,169 of JAIPRN010000378.1, read as the reverse complement.
TAAATTTGTAAACGCTTGTTTGAATTTACGAACGTTTCGACTCGTAAACACGAACGATTAAAATAGTTTCGTAAAATTTCGTTCCATCCCCGAATATAATAATAACCGAGCGCGCTGCGTTTTCTTATTCCCCCCAACCATCTTTGTAGTTAATACATGCCCCGTTATTTCAAACACGCGACGAACGAATTATTTAAATTTTAAATTAATATAAACCGACCGTTATTCGCGGAGGAGAAAATGGCCGGCAGCTACGCCACTCGTAAACACGCGTCCTAGCATCGCGGCCTTCTGCAAACAGTGTTCGAGTAACGAAATTACCCCCTTTAGATTTAATTTATAACGCGACCGTAAATATTATAAATAAAACGATCGTATCGCGTTTACTTTACGCGCGTCGCATCGGCGAGGGGAGTAAATTTAACGTTTCCTTCGGAGCGAAAAATTGAAAATTACCCTAAGCGAGCGCGGCCCACGCGATTGAATTGACGTCCCGTGATTTACGGCGTTTGATCGCTACGGGTTTCGAAATCGACGTATTACTCGATAAGAATTTTCCGCGCCGTCGTACGAAAAATGTTCGCGCGTTGACGCGTGTTTTCGATACTGTTTACCTTATTTCTGACCCCCTACGGCTTAAGTTCGAACGAATCGAGCGGTGACGTTCGTTCCGGTCGTTCCACGGCGCCGACGGCTTACGTTTTTTTTTTTTACAATCTTTCACTTTTACTAGATTGTCGGACGTGTTTTCCGCTTAACCGCCGGCTGTCCACATTTTGGCGCTAATTTCCCGGCGCTCGAGCCGTCCCGCGACGGTTACTCGCCGAACTTTGCCCGTTCGATCGTACAGCCGAGTAACGGGCGCGTTGAGATCCTCCGGTTCGTTGGTAACGATCTGAATATCGTTCTCGACCACTTTTAAATCGATTATCGTCGCCATTAACGCTACCGCCGTATAGCAGCCCCCTTCGGATCTATTCGCGTATTTAGGACAGCGCCTACGTGCGGCGATTCCACGGACGATTGCGAGACCGTTACCCGTTTGCGAGTATAGGGTGTTTCACTAGGGACGATCGATATTTGATCGGTTATATCGGGAACGTCGTTAACGACTTATCTGTCTAACGCGTTGTGAATTGTTCAGTACTGTATGGCGAATCACCACGGACGGTAATAGCGTTGAACGGCGCGTATAATTACGTTTTATTATCAAAATCGGCGCTCCATTAGCGAAACGATTCGGGCATCGCGTGATTTCTATCACGAGAAACGGACTGCCTCGAATTTTTCCGTACTCTATCACGCGCAGCAGCCGTGATCAATGGACCTTGCGTTTCGGTATGGGTGATGATTTATCGTACCGGTTGACTCGAATTTGGCTACCGAACGTCGAATAGTCGGCTCAGCAGGACAGTCGAGGATAAAAATCACGTAACGCGCGATAATCAAATTGTACGTTGTTCAACACGATCGCCGTTCACGGTGATTCGCCATACTGAACAATTGACGACACACCAGACGGATAAGGCGTTAACGACATTGCCGACATAACCGATCGAAGATCGAGCGTCCCTACGACGAAAAACCCTATAGGTACAATTTATCGTACGAACCGACGACGAATAATAGACGTTCGGCTATATAACGGCGGTGCGCGCGTTATTTCGAACAGTACCGATACTTAGTGAATACGAGTTTGTTTTTTTTCAGATTCGCCTACGCGTAGCGCGGTCGTACGCGAATACGTTTATTAATAATTGGTTTACGATAAGCGCGGGGTATTTGACGAACGCTTTATTCTCGTTTACGTAATCACGGATCGAATACGTTCGTTGCACGGTAATTGCGGACACTCGTGACGTTCTAAATGATTTTCGCGCCACGAGTGAAGAATAACGCTGAACGTTCGCCTACTTCGTCGATAGACCACGAACACTGTAACACGGGCGTTTCCTTTTTACCGCCGTCGGGACATTAATATATATATATAAATTGTCGTAAAGTCGACTTGTCGACGTGGTGAATCGCCGTTACGCGCTATGGTACGCGGCGAAAAGACTACTCGTCGAAACTTTTTTCGCATTTTCGCGCGTCTCACTCAAACATACACCTCCGCGAGAAACAAGCGACGCGCCAAAGTGAAACTCACCGTATTTCTCGTGTACGCTTGCTTACGAGCGCGTTTTACGGAGGTTTTTTTTTTTTTTTTGAAATATGAACCACTTAAACGACTTTATTCGGGACCTGGCGGCTATTCTGTTCTTTCCGGCTGATGTTACGAATAACGCCGGTACGGTCGAACGTAAATTCCGAAAAAAAAGTAGTTTCGCGTAGAAATTACCGGACGTAGACGACGTACGATAGAAGTGAACGGAGTTGTGTCGAGTATTTTCGTTAGATACTTAAAAATTTTAAAGAGATACTTTTGATCGGAAAATCGTTGATCAAATAAACGCTACACCGAACACCGGCTAATATTCCAATCCGTATTTGATATAACAGTATTTTTTTTCTTTTTAAACCGACCGTCTTGTTTAACCGCGCGATCATTCGCTTATAACGATCGGTCGAGACTTTCGAAAGTTCGTTTAATAGATCGTTTTTAAAAAAATTATCGAATGTTTCGAGATACGAGGAACCCGTACTCCGTAACAATATATGAATATTAATTCGCGAACGTCGACGTTTATTCGTTGTGTTTTTACCTTCGCGACGAACGAAGAAAGTCGCTTAAAATTTGTTTCGTACAAGTCTCCATGGAAACGTCAATACTCGTAATATTATTACAACGACAAAATTATATTCGAAATATATTAGGACGTCGGGTATAACTCGATTAAATATAATAAACTTAATTACTTAAACCACTCGGCGAGAGGCGCTTTTAGTTTCCGGCCTTAATAATATCTGTGAAAGTGACATCAAAAGGGTTAACTTTCAATACTTGTACGACAATATCCCATTTAAACGCTCGTCACTACGACCTTAAAAAATGAACGGCCACTTATACCGACCAACGTGTATATGTTTATAAAAATGTATAATCGAAATCGTAGTTGGTCGTTTTAAGAACGTAACGAAATCGATACAAGTACGTAAACCAAGGTGAAAATATTAGAATTACGAACGACCACGTGCTGGCGGAAAATAAGTGTAACGAAAACGACGCGTATTTTTCTCGGGCATAAAACGCGCCGCGTAATTTCGTTGGGCAATATCGATTTTTTACTAAATCGAAGCCCGCGCGACGTTCGCAAATCGTATAAAGAACGAATATCGGGTGATATTTTTATATTTTTTTTTCTAACCCTAACGAATTTTATTCGTTTCCGGCGTTTATATGGCTAAAAGTGAAATTTCGAACGCGCGATACTCCGTCAATTCTAAACCGATTCGCGTTTTGTTTACGCCGTCTCGTAGAGATCTTGAATTTGAGCCACGTCTCGAGGGTCTACGACAATTCGAACTGGTCGAATAAGTTTAAAATTCGAAAAAGTGCTCTGACGACCGCCATTAAATTTTTATTGTAAATCTATTTACACCAAAGGCAAGATAGTCGTCGTACGCGTGTATTTGGTATACTGTTGGAATTTCTACGGTAATTTTAACCGTTCGAACGAATTTTCGTCGTTTATATGGCAAAAAGTGAAAAAGTAAAAACGAAACGTTTATCGTCCCCGAGATCCCATGCGTACCTAAATTTCACGCAAATCGTTGGAGCCGTTCCCGGAATTCAGATTCTATACATACAAGAATCGCTCGTTTAAACGTATTAGATAATTGACAGGTATTGACCGTTCGACTACAGCGACGGTTCGAATCATGCGCGTTACGTAAACTCTTCGGGTGGCCGTCTATTAATGTCCGGATTAGGGGCCAAGTACGACGTTGCCAAAATATTTAGTCGTGAGCCGTCTTATCTTGTTAGCGCTGCTCTGCCCAACGGTCTGTGCGTCCGAACGTATCCAACACGGGCGGGATTAAAATAGATACATTAAGCGTTAACTTAATAACGCGGTTCTCCTAAACATTTATTTCGACGTACGTATGCCAGTAACAGGTTACGACGGGTAATGTTTACGTACGCTAATGTTCGCCAATACGTTTTCCGGCTCAGGCCGAACGCAAACAAGCCGCGTCGGTGTTTCGCGTACGCGTACCCGTCGTCT
>JAIPRN010000377.1:56953-89852 GCA_025469175.1 Geopemphigus sp. TES_GeoC_2020 | reverse complement strand
TACATATATATATATATATATATATATATATATATATATATATATATGTTATAAAATAATGTGTGTATGTGTGTGAGAAGACATAACATTTTCGGAGGTGACAAAGAGGCATCCGTAGCAGCCCGCTATATATTTCTGTTAAATTCAATATTATTCGTATCCGTTCCCGAGTCAAAGCCCGTTTAATCCAAAGGATTATTGTGCATTAATCGTTCGTTTATCTAACAACCACTTTATTAAACTATAAACGCATATATACGAATGTGTGTATGTTTAGTACCTTTCACGCGTTCTCTCTCTATGTATATATATTTCGCACGAATACATTATTTCATACCTCACTCGATGGTTTTTTGAATATCATTACCGATACGACGCTTCGTTCGCGTCAATATCTTAATGTCGAATATACGTCATTCGATTTTTCTTCTTTTATGACAACGAGAATATTTATATCGGTTTACGTAGGTCGTATATAATGACGAAATCAATACAAAAAATATATCAATTCGAAAATACATTTTTTTTCGAGTCGTAATTTTTTTTTACAAAAACAAGCATATATTTATGAATATTACGAACACGCTCTCGCACTCGCATTTCCAAATGAGATATTTGTATGCCGACAAGTTTTTCCGTGTGTAATATATGACTTACAGTAAATGAAATCGTCCGTGACATATTTTATATGCGTTTCGACTAACCTCCGGAATCTATAATTCTTCGACTTTTTGCCTCTGTGTATACAAACATCCCTTATACGAACTATTTCCACCCAATCGTTCACAAAAAGTTACGTCGGCCAATGAAATTCGAAGTCATTTGCGAACAATGTTAACGACCGATATCGTTAATGATGCTGGCCAAGAAAGTTTCAGTTCAACGAACACTATTCTTGCATTTGGCTTTGGAGTTGTTCAGATTTACGAAAACTTCGAAAAGAATCGACTTTTATTTTCATTACTTTTAATATATTTATATGTATATAAATTATACAAACAATATAATATGTATTTCCTCTTACCAACTATAGATGCGTATAAAAATTTATTTTGATGATTAAAACCCTTTTAATTTAGGTTTTGAAAAGGCTTCTACTCGTAACTAAACCAAGTTTTATATAAAAGACATAAATTAATATACGTGATATACATAAGAATCCTTAACTGTGGTTTTGCATTATTCAAATATTATTTTCACATCAAACAATACAGCGATATTTTTAAGGTTTCGTTCTTTTTTTAATTTTTATACTGGATATTTTTAATTAGCTCTATTTTTTTATCAGACATTAGTGTATTAAGTAGATTTGAGTATTACCCGGTTACAATATAATTGTTAAACGGATATTCGAATTTTGTTGTAATTTTGAGCAAACATTATTATTATAGGTATAAAACATAATAATAATGTTCTGTGGAATATGTTCTGTAAATTAGATTTTAACTATTCTATTGGCGATAAAAGTTTTCGAAGCATACGAGAACCCTTAAATTAAATTAAATAATGGACTACGAAATTGCTAGTTCTTGTATATGACACTTATTCTATTAAAACGCGATGGCGTGCAACAAAAAAACGTACAATTTGTATAAATCCGAATCCTTATGAAATTCATACGCAATACATATTTCGACATCATAATTTAAAACGTTTAAACCGAATACCATACGTCGATTTTCGTTCAATTTCTTTTTTAACGATATTGTTGTATTATGGAAACATTCTTGTAATTCATGAAGTATATATATATATATATATATATATATAAATTGTTATTGAACAATCTCGTTTGGAACATTGTGGAAACCATTTCGCTTTGTTGTTGGAATTTCGGTATATGTCAGAATTCGAGAGTATTGTAGAATTGCTAAACCATGAATATATATTATTTACGACTGCAGTATTTCTCCTTAACTCAACCCTAAGGATCAGTTAATCAATGTTAAATTTAATGGAACACAAAGTTGCCCTCAAACACATCCCCTTCTCTCCGACCACAACTTTCGTCCGTACAACTAAATTTGCGTTAAAATCGTAAAAAACATCCTTTTCGTAAAATTCGTATCGAATGTACCGATTCACGTTAATTTCACTACGCTAATTCTTGGATAATATCATAAATAAAACATCATGTTGTTCCACGGAAACTAAACGAATATGAACGAAGTTAGTAATTCACAGTGTCAGAACTGTAAACCCAACGTAAATAATTAATGTTTGTTATGTTTACAAACACGAATTTCTTAATTGGTATTTTTCGCGAAACATTTGCGCGTAATAAATTTGAATTCGATTTCCGACATTCAAAAGGTTATTTAATACTTTGCGCAAACCACTATTTCGATCGCGACGTTCATATATTATCAAATGTACAAATTTACTTATTTCCTCTCTATAATTATCCTGTTAGTCATTCCTATTACGCTGCAATAAAAACCGATTTAATAAATGTCGATGCCGTTGATCAATGCGCGTGTTACATATATATATATATCGTGTCTTCTGTCTTCGCTTTTTATAAAATTAATAAAAATAATTTATCGTGCTTTGGCTATGGTAGAAATCAATTTTCGACAAACTTTCCATGATTCAGTACGTTCTTATTTTTTGTTTTCGTGCCCATTCAACCCTTCACACACATACACGCCCGTCCTTGCCCGCATTATTATTATTATTGCTCACCCGAAACGACCCAAACAGAAATTCGTGATCGGTCACTGGGATCTAAAAATCCATAACGATATAGTAGCTACAGCCTACGGTATGTTTCAAAGCACACAATATTCCGAGTTATTACATTCATCTCCAACGTGAATTTTTACCGAATGTTATGATACACTACTAACCCAAATATACATAATGGATTTGAATCGAAGTTATCGGATTGGTTATATATAATTTATAATTTAATAAAATTGTAAAATTCATTAATAAGTCATACAACGATATACACTTTTTATCTATCTTTACATAATTGTTGTATAATTAATTATAATTGTTGTATATAAACAATCGGTCACTTGTAAAAAAACTTAACATCGTTAAAATAACTGTATTTTATTTCTTACTTAAATTATTATTATTACGTATTCTGTACGGTACTCAAATGTTAATAACAAAAACAAAATCGTAAAAGTGTATTTTTGAAAGAATGTAAAACTCTTTTAAAAAGTATTCGAAATGCATTATTAATTACTTTTAAAACAAGCTATGCATTTTAAATATACGAAAGTAAAAAGAAAATTTACGATCTTCTTATATGGTGGGCTTCGATTGAAACGAACAAAAAGTATTTCTCGAAAGAGAAATTTTAACAAAACACTGTGTACACTCAAAACGCGCATTCATAACTTGGAAAGCGTCGTGTCAACATTTGCAGGAAAAAATCCGATCGCGCCGAAAAAATTTACGGGCTTAATATTTCCAACGTCGTGTAGCACAATGGCAAATCTTAGTCTGTAGATTCGGACGAACAAATTGAAAATAACTAGAATTACGCGCATATCGTTGTTTTATTAATCGTGATCGCGTACTTTTCTTCCTTACTCTGTATGTTAATTTTTCTATTTTTGCGTCGAGAACATTACTACCGAACGTCACGAATCGGTTCAAAACCGGCGAGGATGTTTAAAAAAAATGTATTTACGATAAGATCGCTTCGTATGAACGTACGGACGCGTGGGACATATCGTCGTGTACAGAAATACGTTTGCAGTCTTACGTCAATGGACTGTACACTAGTAATTCTCAAACCGTGCGCCACCGCGAGAACCGTATAGACGTACTTATACAAAGCGGCGAAATGTTCGCACCCATTTTTGTTAAACGTTCGCGAAGACAAGAAGCCGTAATTATTCACGTAGCTTTGCGAGGCTATATTTTCAAACTATACTAAATAAACAGTTTCTATCAAGTTTAGCAACGAATTTGCGAATCATCCCATTGGCGATATTGCGTTGGTTCGTCACGCACACAATTCGTCGTACGAATTATTCGTATATTTATCGTTATATTTTTAATTATAACTTCGTCACGTTTACGGGAATATTTACGAATTCGAAATTATCCGAGCGATTATTCTCCGAACAGAATAGACAAAAACTCGCAGTGTGCGTTTCATCGTTTTTCGACGGTCCCAGCGTCCGGTTAAGTGTTTCCGTCACGTGGAGAGGCCGTCGGAAAACGGAAACAGTTTCGCGGTTGACCGCGGCCCGGCGTTCACTTGGCGAGAACACATTTTTTATGAAAAAAAAAACGAATCCTAAATTTACCTACGTATTTATATTAGGACGCGTATATTATTATACTCGCGTACGTTACGCAGATAGCGATCGAGCGAGACATTTATTTCGGTACACGTAGCCGCCGCAGCCACCGCGGCGTATAATAATAAATAATAGAGAACGGCGGCGGCATTTACGTGTGTTATATTATACAAACGCGCACGTCACTCGCGAATCCGATGCGGCGGCTCGCGGGCAGACGACAAACATCACGGCGACGGCGGCGGCGGCGTCTAGGGGATTTCGAAACAAATTAGGCACATCAACATTAATTACGTTTGCGCGCCCGAGGCCCGTTTCGCGCCCGTCAAATTCCCAATTCAAACTAGATTATTCCCGTACCGCTTCGCACTTTCTCCGTCCCGCCCGTCTTTTGTACACTATCCGCCGCCGCCGCTACCCACACCCGTTTACTCTCGCTTAATTACTCTATTCCCACCCCCTCCCCCTTAATGGTTCACAATTCGAGCCACTTTCGCACGTTTTTCACTACCATGCGGTCCAACTACACATCTCTTTCCCCTACGTTCCAACACCGTCACCACTAAACAACCCCCACTTACAAACCCTCTTTACGAACATATATATATCGACCGATTCTTGCGGGAATATCGGGTGATCGACGACGTGGCTATCGACGTGCCATTTGCCGTTTATCCGCCTCGACTGCGGCGATCGCGCTTTTGCCATCGAATTTCCTCCTTTCGATATCCTTAGACATTACGATCCAATGAACTGAATTTTGATTATTCCACGGTAACGATTACGGCTGAACGATTAATTACGACGTATAACCGGCCGTCCATATCGATTTCTCGTTTGTTCCGCGACAATAATTACTGAATTTTTGACGAACGTCGTCCGTTTGAAATAATCGTTTTAAATACAAATCGGTCGCTGTGCGTATTGCCAAATGGCGGACAATGTGCTTCGCTGGTGGTTTTACAACGTAGTGCTCGGACGCGCGGCCCGGTGGCAATTTTTTATCTAGTCGTGTACTTCGTTCAACGTTTCTTTCCCTGTCGTTTTTCCTTAAGCGATGCGAAAGCACCACCGAAAATTGCCAACTAAAAGACGTATTGGTTTCGGGCGTGGACAATTTGCTTACGTATTTTACGGCTCGAAACGTAATACGAGTGCACACGTAAATTCTGTAATAGCCGACTACTCGCGTCGCTCGGAATCGTTTTTTGAACAAAACGGTTTGTCGTTGCTTTTCAGTTGATAACGATATACCTTAATAAATATTCTACAACGTTTAATTGTTAAATATACTTATAGCGTGAAACAAATTGACGTTCGTCGAATATTCCCGAATTTTTAGGCGAATACAATAGGCGAGTGGTATAAGTAAAATAATTCACGACGTTAATGACGAACGATAAAGAAAAAATTCAATTACTCGCTCGTAATGGTTTTAATAAAATCGAAAGTAAAAACTATTTCGACGGCGAACCGCGAAAAAATAATATTCGTTTTCTTACACGTTCCATCGTTCGGTAGGTGGCCGTTTTTCGATACCGTGTCAGGCGTACGTACGTGAATTACGGTAATATACAGTATTCGGTTCACGGCGTGGTACATTTTCCGAAATTGAAGCGACGGCGTCGGCGCGATGGATACGAAACGCGAACGTAATATCGTTTAAGTGCTATCGTTACAGTACGTTACGTATAATATGATTTACAAAATCGTCCGTCACGCCCCGCATAGTCGGCGCATTACGTGATACGAACGTAAAATCATTTTTGATTCGCGGCACCGACCACGCGTGTATATATAGCTACGCGGAATCGGCGCAACGGCCCGGTGTGTATATTATAACGGCGCTCGAATTGCGGAAAAAATATCGACAAGAGACGCAGTGACCTCTAATTTTAGAAGCTATCGTCCCGTCGAACTTTTTCATCAGCCTTTCATTTCAAGGTCCCATATCGAGAATCGCATGAATTTCTCTCGATAATTTTCGGTTTTTTCGCGACAATTTATTCCTTCATCAGCGGGTTAGTTTACCCCATCTTAATCCAATTAGTCGTATTAATTTGTTCGGTCGGTGGACCAATAACGAAATGTGACCGGAGCTTAAACGCGTTTCGTTTGGGAGACATTGTATTCATTACGCTGAACCAATAACGCTCACATTCCGACGTCGGTGTATCGCTATTTGTTTCGATTGCACCGTCGCCAATGGTTATCGTTCGGACGGAATATTTGTTTAAAGGTCGATTTCCTTGTCAGCAGCGGTTTTATCGTATTTCGATATTCGACGTTATCGATTCGCCATCATTTTTTTCCTCGAAACACGACGGCGGTAATTAAACTCGAAACACAAATTGACATCGACGGCATGCGCTCCTCGGTGGATTAAATTAAGAGGAACTGTAAACGTATGGAATAAACGAGTAAGACACCGTTCTCCGTCGTTTCCCTCCTAATTCGAGTGCACTATATATATATATATGTCGACGCGAGAAGAAATTCGATTATAATGATTGCGGACGTTATAAGAGCGGAATAAAATCCGTTTCTAAGGTATAATACGCATAAACGGGTACCTACGTGCCAGTGTTGTACATAATAAAACAACGTACCGTGAAAACGATAGGGCGACGGAAACGCTAACGCGAGTCGTCGCTGTTATAATAATATACACGCACGCGTATCGGAATAATACAGAGTCGAATAATATCCGTCCGTATAAACCGTTCATGACCGCGACGGTTTCGCACACCGAAAAGGCAACGGTTTTTATATCGTCGGAGCTCTCCTCGTTTTCCAGTGTTCGTGTCGCGGATATCGTCGCCGCGAATAGCGCAACGAGAATTTCGCATATATTTCCCTATTGTTCGGTGGACGTGTGTTTATTGGACGCGTCTCCCGGCGGATTCGCGGATATGACTAACGAAATATTTATTAGTCCATAGTACGACAAATATCCCGCTACCGATCCCCTCCTCCGTCCACCGTAATTATATACACATACACACACGTTCGAGGCACTTACTATATGTTGAAGCTTTTAACGATAATAATAACTCGACGCACGTTATACGCGTACGTTGTTATTATACGATTAATCTGGAATTAACGGATGTACTTATTTTTTTATTATTATAATTGTTTTATTAAAAAATCCGCTCGATTCGACAATAACGGCGTGTACATTGTACATAACCGCGCTCAGTTGGTAATTATTGTAAAATATTCCTTCGTTGTAGGTTTCGTGTTCCAATCTCGTAGTAATTACATTTAATTAAGAATTATTCGTATTACGTTATCGAAGAACCACTCGATTCGAACGTAGCGTGCTCGAAAATGAAAAATTCGTTTAAATAATCCGTACAATACGTAAGCGGTCGTTGATTCGAAACGTTTCGTCGTAGTAATAATCCGTTACCGTATATACGTGCGTGTATAACGTATTGGTCTTGATTTTAAATAACTGGCGTCCGTGATTTTTAATTGTACGTATTCTAGTGTTTGTACGATTCGTTGGTTGTTCGTAACGCCGATATCGTCGAATTTTTTAATATTAAACGCACTTTACGGTTAACTAATAATAATAATTCGTTTATAAATACCGTAATATTTATAGCATCTAGCTTTTATGAATACATTGTCAATTTTAAGATAAATTCACTTCAGAAAATTAAACAAGTTTTTCTACGGAATTATAATAATGAAATTCGTTGTAACTCGTTGGGGATTTGTAAATACTGCGGTGTTTTTGACTTCCTATATACGCGTTATAATATACGGGGAAATCCGTATTATTATTTTTTTTTGTACTTCGTATTATTTATATATAAACCGCGCGGGTTGGTAGCCAAGCAAAAAGGTCGATCAACTGGACCGTAAACGAACACAAAGGTCCGTTTGGATAACTTTACGCGTGTCCAAGTTTTATGTTATTTTGTATATTTTTTTCTTTTTTTTTATATTTTTTACTACCCCGTCAGCTCTTCTGCCAATCGGATATTGGGAAATATATGCATAAAATCGCCATGTACGCGTAACAAAAAACGTAGATCAAAATGAAAGGATGCTTTTCTCTCGGACAAACTATTTCCAGAATTCATCAAACATATCCATCAACCAAATTAAAAAATAAATTTTTGTTTAATAATTTTTACGCGATAGTTTTTGTTGTCCTTTTGAGTCTCCAAATCAATTGTATTCATACGGTATTCACAATATTCGGTAACTACATACACGACATTTCATTTCAGCTAGCTCATTTTAATTCAGTAGATATACAGATGTCATTAGCGTATTATTATATATAAATATTTAATTTTACGGATTTTTTAATTATACGGATTTCTAACTTATGTATATATATATATATTAAGGTTAAAAATTCGTACTTTGGTTGTAGGTCATAATACACTAGTGCCCTAGGAGTCATGAAAAAATGTTAAATAAATTCCGCGTTTTTAATTTATACACTCAAGTGAAAGCCTACAAACGAATGTATACATTAAAATAAATAATTGTCGCTACAAAAAAACTTTTATAAGACTTTTAAACATGTCACCAACGATTAAAACTTTCCCGCCCGTCATATATTGGAGCGTAGGTATACTGCATATATATATTTATTGTATATACGGACGGTAATGCATATATATACTGGCTGCGCTTTAATATCCTGAAAATATTTATTTCCTTGTGCACCGACGCAAGACTATGAACTGTACATACATACCTATATATATATATATATATATATATAATATTACATTTGTAAATAGATGATGTATACTTGTTATTGCAAGGTGGTATAGATAGTACTGATATTAAAATCCTGCCGATTGAGCTTTGAAAACGTACATATAACGAAATATTATGTATCGTGTTATATATATACGCCGATATGGCTGAAATCCCAAACGCACACTAATGAATCGATATGTAGGAAGTATTGGTAGGAACGAACAAATTTAAATAAATAAATAAATAAAACTGCTTCGTATTTTACAAGTTTATTATATATATTGTTTAGTATATTCATTCATATATCTTAATTATATATATATATATATATATATATATATTTACGTTACTACGATGTACTAACTTCTGTACATTTTAATATAATATACGTGTAACGCCACATGGTTACGATTGATACAATAATTAATAATTACTTAATAGGTATTCGACATATTTTTAGAACAATTGTTTTAGACGTCATTTGATTTTTTTACACGATAAATATATAAATATATTCAGATTTCTTGTTTATCGTATGAGACTAACGTAACCGTTTATTTGATAAACGCGTTAATAAAAAATGAAACAAAAATTCGTTTTCATTAATTTTTGTAATACGTAAAATTGTTGAAACTAAACTAAATATGTACATATGTGAATACGCAATATGATATTCAGAAAGTAGAAGAACGTGAAACAGCGTAATTTGGCAATTGATATATATATATATATATATATATATATATATATATATATGCTCAGAAATAACGGCACAATAATGCCCATGTAATAGTAATAGTGAAAATAAAATCACAAATATTAATAATGACAACACGATATATAGGAATAATAAAAAGTAAAGAGCGCGCAAAAAGCACACGTTTTAATGTTATTATATTTTATATAAGCTTCTGCTACTACCGCCGCCTTTCGACGGAGCGTTTTCTCAAAAATGCAAATCGGTGTCGATGGCTGCGGCGACGACGGCAGTGGCGTACAATGGTACGAGGGTATTTTTATTTTTATTTTTTTAATCTCGAACGATGGCCTAGCTAGCATCTGTTTTTCGTTAGATATTCCCCGACGGTTTTCGTGCATATAAATGACTTATTAAACGATTGCGCCGGCAGATAGAGAAAAGTTGTGCGAAAAACACACAAAAAACGGCCACGTACGGTGGGCTGTAGACGGACGAAAGGGTTCGCAAGCAACCGGCGCGGCTAAAAAGGGCTTCAAAAAGTCGTATTTTTGAATGAAACCGTATATAATAGTATACATAATATTCTATATAAAGAAGTGCGTGTAATGTAAATGCGGTTCGAACCGCAAACACGGTCGCGTGTAACCCCATTGAACTAATGGGTCGTCGTCACCCTCTCTGTTCGTCCATAACTGTCGCGTGTGGATGTGCGGCGATTGTCCACGGTGAACTACTTACAAATATATATATATGGCAATTTGGCACGTGTAAAATATTAACGGGAATCGTTCGCCGCGGTTATTATGAAGAATACGACCATATTATAATATTTAAACCACGATTGATGCGGACAGTAGAAAATCCCGAAAGTCAAATATAGTTTTATTGTGCTCAATATAAAATATGTATTACACTATTGTATCATAAATCTAATGTGTACAATAAAAGGGGCTATGAGTAAAACGACGTTTTAATATTTAATTTCAACTACCTTCCTATAATTGCCGAATTATTTCTGAAAATTGTTATTCGAAACCTAATATACGCCGTACTGTTTTGTACTTCGTACGAATAGATCGTAGACGATTTAATACGAATTTAATTGACGAACGACTCGGTTAATCGAAGAAACGTATTATACGAGTCGTGTTTTTGTGAAACGCGTATAATAAGTAACGTGAACCATACAATACACATTGTATATATTTTCGATAGTAAGCGTACTCAATAACGTTATTGTATCCGTAGTATTGGGCCGAGGATTTGTTATTTCGTTAACAGTTCTATATATTTACGAATGTACATCGTTGAGAGGCGATTGTGAATATCAAATTTGAACAGAATTTTTTATTCGCGTAATGTTATTGTTTTTTGCAATTCCGTACGCAATATGATTGTTTCTCGTTAAACGCTATATAGCGTTCGTTTAAATTTACCTAGTCTTGTCGACGGTAATATATCCATCATATTTTTATACACCGCAGACTACGGTAAGAACGTTATACAATTTTCTCTAGCGGTCGCGTAAAGTTAGTTTTCTTTTATTTGTATTTTTAGTAAATTAAGATACAATATATATCACGAATATAGTTTCCGTAATAACCGTAGACACTATACAATGGTTATACTATAAAGACGTTGTAGTTGTATTTAATTTCAAACATGTTCACATATATAATATGCATATTACACACACACGCGCCATTTATAATTTAAATTAAATTTTAAATTTTTTCGTTAAAATAAATTCGCCGCGTCGTGTGCGTATACATTTGTCGCGAAATGATTATCATTTTCTTCGGGAGTTAATCGAACGTTAACGTCCCGTGTTATTGACTAACATTATGACAAGCACAAAACGTATAAACTATATATATATATATATATCAAACCATGAAATACATTGTATTTTTCCTCTTCTAATAAAGAACAATATAACTGAGATGCCTTTTGTTTATATACGAATTCAGTCGTTACCTCATATTTCTATAACCACAGGTCATTGTGTTAATACGTTAATAACGGCCTTAGAAACGAACATTAATAACAATTATAAATGTTGCATTCATAAACATAACGAATTTAAATATCGTTGTAATTATCTATCCTGGTTTTTTTTTTAATTAGCTTATTAGACAGATTGCGACGTTAATTTACTCAGATAACGCAATAATTGACGGCGAATAAGTTTGATAATAATTATATATGAAATCGTTTCGGTGATGACATTGAATACCGAAAGTAGTCACGCTCTTGAACTTT
Source organism: Geopemphigus sp. TES_GeoC_2020 (assembly GCA_025469175.1). Lineage (NCBI taxonomy): Eukaryota > Metazoa > Arthropoda > Insecta > Hemiptera > Aphididae > Geopemphigus > Geopemphigus sp. TES_GeoC_2020. The sequence goes on along the minus strand of JAIPRN010000377.1, from coordinate 77,888 downwards.
TATTTAACTTCGGAGAGTTAATTTTCAGTTCGGTATTAGAACCTCTATAATTTTATTAACGCTTTTACCGTTTGCGCGCAAAAATATTTTATTATTAATCGATTTCGAGATTGAAAATTTGTATCGATAAGAAGAAAATTTGTAATTAAAATTCGCACCTTTCTTTCTTCCGGTATTTATGTTTTTAATTCATATTTCTTATTCATTTCTCCATTGTTTTATACTAATGAATTTCGTTTGTTCAAAAGAATAAAATCTATATATATATATACACACACACATAATAATATTTTGTACGCTGAAATAAATGTTTACTGTGGCGTTTGTAAATATTTTCAATAATCGTTAAATTTTCTCCGTATTTTTATCTAAATATTTTAATAAATTATTTATGAATTCGTTTTAATATTTGCCAAAGGGTCGAATTATAGTCCGTAAATACACATTTGCTATTCTTATTCGGTTATTTATCGCAAAAAATTTTTTTTTATTATTAATACTTAAGTTAATACTCGTACGTTTTATCCCAAAACAGAAACGTAACGTACTGTAAATATATAAATGGCGTCGAAATAAATTTCCCTACTCGCGCCGTCGTGTATCGCAGTCAGTCTGACGTAAACGTTTTCATATAACTCAAAATGCACTTAAACTTTAATTTAACCTCCGGTGATACGATACGAAACTGTGTTGTGTACGTGCAGTGTACTTTCTATAACATTATGCATATAAAATGCAGGTTCTTATAAATCTGTAATTGCCCATTAAAATGAAAACGTTCCACGGTAAATCGGGAGAGAGGAAAAAACGAAAATTGCATTTTATTATTCGGTGTTTATTCTTCGCCGTACAACGCAAAATATTTGCTCAATGGTTTCGAAACGCAAACGGGTTTGTAAAAACAGCGAAACACGTGCCGTCATTATTTTTATTACGATGAACATTTTTCCTTCTATTTCTCGAGGTACAAAAACGCTACGATGTACTGCGAAATTGTCCAATAACGAAGACGGGGTGGTGTTCGGGCAACAAAAATAAATATTGTCGATACGCCATCGGTAATATACAAAACGGACCGTTCTTTAAACAAATAACAATGCGCGTCATATTTGTCGACGTTTCGTGTTCATTACTTATGTTCGATTTTAACGACGGATGGTGTGGGAGAGAAAAGTAAGAAAATATAAACCCCTTCATTGTGTTACGTTCCGACGAAAGATATTTATTAATATAAATATAAAATCATTATCTTGGTCAAAAATTTATCGATATTATTGTATCGAATATCGAATTTTAAACATCTTAACTTGACGAGTAATTCTCGCGTGATATCTCGTAGAACAGCAGATACAAAAACTATACTTCGTAACGTTTTAGTTAACCGATGTTAAATATGACTAATCGTTCGAAAGATTTACACGAGGACAACTTATATTATTAACGTTGTACTTAAGTAATTTGTCGTATTTTCGATATAGTTTTCGATTCGTCGCCATATTTTTATTTGTTAGTAATGTATACGTGTCCCGTTCAGATCGCTAAGAACGTTGGTCCAGTCAGTGAACATTTTTTACGCAGGACAAAACGTGACCTTATAAATACACATATACAAAGTTATAACAAAAATAATCTTGGGAAACGAACGAACAACTGAGATTATGTATTTCAAACGCGTTGGCGTGACATTTAAAATCGTTCGTAAAACGTTATTTACTTCTAAATGAAAAATCGACGTCATTAACCTGTTTGTTCGGAATGCATCGAATAGGAATAAAAATTGATATTCTCTTTACTATCGTCGTTATTATAGAAATAAACGTTTGATATTGAGATTGTCTTCGTTTTAAAAAACTACGCGTTTCAACGTCTACGACGTCTTACGGAACTCCAACCCTAGCCGTTATTAAATTTCAATCGCGATCTTAAAAAAAAATCGATAGCGCCGTCACGCTGTCAATTATATATCAAATTAAACGATATCATTTGTGGAGTATTTTCTTTGGGAACGTGTCACGGTAAAATAATAATAGCCACGATTAATTTCACAACGTTAACACGTTACGTCGTTTACGTTTTCCGTTGACGTAATAATAGCGAAAATAATAATATCGTTTCCTCTTAAGCGTAAAGTGATATTGCGCCGACTAAACTCGATTTCGCTATGCAGATTTGATGTTTTATTCAACACGTACGCCGCAAATCGGTTCGTTTATTATTTTTTACGATTATTGTACCGGAGCACATTTTATTATAATATATATAAACGAGCGCGCGCGTGTAAGACGTGAGTGTTGTAGTAGTCGTCGTGTATTGAGAGAGGAATTCGAAATCATTATGGTTTGGATTGGGGTAGATTTTCTTTTTCCGTATTTTTATATTATACTCGCGATCTACGAGCCAAACGTCTTTGGGATTTATATACGTTGATTTACGGTCGGGTAATTGGCGCGCTGCTTAATGACTCAGAGGAGAAGGCGCGAATAAGAATAGGTGTGTGTGTGTGTGTGGTGAAGAAAGAGGGGTAGTACCCGAGAGAGAGAGAGATCGCGCGCTATAAGTAACGACGAAAAAAAACATTATTAAAAACTAATTATTTAATTGTTCCGTACGTACATTTTTTCGGCACGACCTAACCGATTCATTAAAAAATGAGTTGTTCCGAAAGTTATTAATTGAAAAAGCTCGCGGAGGCGACGGCGGTTTGGGGTCGAGAAAAAAAACTTTCGTATCCCGGGCCTATTATTTCGATTATTTATTACGGCGGCGTCGGCGGTCGTCGTCGTCGCCGCCGCCGTTTCGTTCGTCGCGGTGCGCGTTGCCGGCTTGATGGTGGTGAGTAGGGAATAGTTGGGTATACACAGTCAGGGCGGGGTGGCGGACGGCCTGTGTGTGCGTGTGTGCCTACACCGCCACCGTTGCCATGGGCACACGCGGAAGTCGTCGTCGTCGTCGTCGTCGTCGTCATTTTCGTCGTCGTCGTGGTCGCCGTCAGCGTCAGTGTCGGAGTGTTGTGCGTTATACGGTAATCGCCCCTGTTCTCGCCCCTCTGCCATCTGTACACACACACACACACACACACACACACATACACACACACACACACACACACAAACGCGCGCGCGCCTCGCCGGCGGTCAGGTGCCGCGTGTTTTTACGGCCCATATACGGCGTCCCCTTTGTCGCCCCGTTTCGCGGTGGTCGGAGGGGCGGGCCCCCGTCACGTTTCGTGTCCATCCGCCGTCGGCCATCCGAGCGCGCGCGCGCTACAGTCGTCGCTGACAACGGGCTACAGGCACGGCCCGCTAGGTGGCACTCCATTCGAGCGCGTTTCGGAACACGAAACGGTACGGCAACGCTCGTTGTCCCTTCGTCGTCCCGGCGGGTTGTCGTTGTCGTCACCGTCATCGTTGTCGTAGTAGTCGTCGTCCGCGTCCTCCCGTGCGCGTATCGTTTCGCCACCGTCGCCGTAGTAGTTTTCCGTCGTCGTTTTTCGCGCCATACCGTCGTACGTACGAATCTCACCCCCATCTGCTGCCTCCCCAAAATCGGAAATAATATTTTTACAATAACCGACATTCGTTCCCGGCGACGACCCACACGACCGTACTACGAATAACAATATTTTATCGAACGGTCCCCACCGTAATACTACTCACTCGTCGTTGTCGTCTTTATCGTCTGCGCCGTTCTTATTAACACTATTCGTTTGTCCACGCGCGAGTTAACGACATCCACGTAAACACGGAACCCTGTCCGTTCGGTGGGTCCCCCCTTTTCCCCGTAGCCGTTTACGCAGCTCCTCCACCACCACCACCTCCACCACCGCATCATCATCATCATCATCATTCTCATCCGTCTCATCACCACCACCACCAGCACCAGCACCAACAGCAACCCGTGGTCACCGTTTGTCATCAGACTCCTAAAAACATGGTACGTACGGTAATAATTATTTACGCGACGCTGGAGAATAATAATAATACGTTACCGCGTTTACTGTCGTCGTCAGTTTCGTTCGGCGATTGAATTTCGATTTTTTTTTAAATTTTCTTCGGAGTGGTGTAGGTTTTTTTCTACCCGCGTAAAATTCCCTATTCGTACAGATAGCAGCACGAGTCGTGGCGAAAACGGCTATTTCTTTTTATTTATATTTTCATTTCGGTCTCCCGGACAATTTAATATAATTTATCGCTTCCTCCTACTCGCCCGGTCCCACCCTCCAACCACACGTCGACTGTTTCCCAGTCGAAGTCCTCCTGGTCCATAGGGTCGTACCCAGAGCGTTTCGGGATATCCGATTTAAATGCGAAATGTTTTCCCGTCCCCGGTCACTCTTCGTCCCTTTACCCACCACCACACTCTTCCACACTAGCTCACTCGGCAATACAATCCTCCCTCCTACACACCAACACCGTCATGCCACTTTTATCCCTCTCTAACGTTCCCATCTCTTCCCGTCCGACAACCAAAACGCTACTGAATCACCGCTGCCGCGATATTGTGGTTGGCCCGTAATCACGGGACCATAATATAACATTCCTTCTCTCTCACCCTCACTCCCTCACTCATTCTCTCGCTCTCTCTCTCTTGCCAGCCTCGATTAGTTATTTCTGTTATTGTAATTATTTATTATTGTTAACGCTATTCGGTCTATAACAATATCCACGTGTATTATTAAAACACTCGTCGTTGACACCGTATCATCGACCGTTTGTGTTTTTTTTTTGTCGGTTTATTGCGCGGTATATATATTGTATATTACGGGTTTCAAATCGTATTTCAACGACAATTTTCGTTTCGACAAAACTAATCAACTCGGCACTGTTACGGACGAAAATAAAACGTGATGTTTATACGGTACTCCTCTATCGTTGTGAAAACGATTTTTTTTTCAGTTTTCTGTATTACGCTGTAGACTTTGTAACGTGTCGTTATGGATTACTTGACGGATACGTTTTAAATGACGTAGATTTATTTATGGCCCGGCCCACGTCCCCTTTCGGGTAGCTTGATAAAATATTTAAACGGAATCGCGAGCGTACACACATACACGCACACACATATATATATATACATACATACATATATATTTAGAAGAAATTGTTAGACAACCCTCAAGAATTAATGAATATTAAGTATAATAAAAAGTTTGACTATGTTTTACCCTTTTACTTAAATATATATATTTGAGTTTATTTTATTATCACAATTGAATGTTGACGATATTGTTCAATATAGATAAGTTCGGATAGATAAAATATTCAAAATTAAAGATGGATTGCGTGAAAACACACTGGAGGTAACGACATGGTCGATTAGTTTTACCGTGATTTTCAATATTGTCAAAGCTTTGTTTACAAATATAAGCTTTTATGGCAATTATGACAAGTTCGTTTTACGCTTTAAAACTAAAAACTGCTTTGTTAAGATAGTATTTATAATACTGTTATTTATAATATAAACATATAGTAAATAACACCCTCGTATACGGTCTATTTATTTCCTATAATGTAAATATATTTTAATATTGGTAATAATATAATTAACTACAGGATTATTTTCTAACTTTTGCGTTACATTTTACAATTACTGTAGTAATTTATAATTACAATTAATTATAAAACCATTGAACTGATTTCATTTCATGTTTACGTAACTTATATTGTAAGTTGGTGATTGAATTTGGATTGAATGTGTCCTAAAGTTGAATTCCGTTTTTGTTTAACGCTAAGTTAATAAACTTGAGTGAATTTGTAGCATATTATTTTCATTAAAGTTTCACTACCGAGTTTAATACTTCAATTTTATCCAAGTTCTGTTTATTAATAGATGTTGGGTTTGATTAATTACCGAAATACGTTAAAAAATGATCTACTATTATGTTTTGTATAAAACAAGTAACGAAATTGAACACGTGTATAGTGACGACGGTTTGATTTTCAGATGGTGACTCGAACGAAAAAAATTTTCGTCGGTGGTTTGTCGGCGCCAACAACGTTAGAGGACGTCAAAAACTATTTCGAACAGTTCGGACCGGTAAGTTCGCAAATTGTCATATTTTGAAAAAGACTCGATATTTAAAAAAAGTTACGTTAGCCGTATCGCCGATAGTTATTATTATATTACGTAATGACACATAAACAAACGTGTGCTTACAATACGTAAGTAAAGAAAATGTCATGGAAAATAGGTTCTAGTCACACTATCGAACTTTTACAAACGGTTTTTTTGTGAAAATCGTAACCTCGCGGCGATGACATATCGTCGGAACTTCCGCCTCTCCCACCCTATTTATTGGTCACATAACGATATTACGGTACAACGTGTAGGTGTAGAATATTTTAAGCGGTTTTCGTGAAAAAAATTCGAGACGAATAATAACGCGACGGGAGGAGAAATAATAATAATAATTTCGTGCGAAACAAGAGAAATGGTTACGTGTCGACCGTTGAATAATGTAACGCGCGCGCGCGCGTGCGCTCGCGCGAGATATGTTTCGAATGTACGCTCATTTCTTACACACACCTCTTTACTATCGTATATACTTATGTGTATACGCATACACGTGCGCGCGCGTTCGTATATATATATATATATATATATATATATATATAACATTATACACACACATACGAGGTATATTCAAGCACCTGGAACGCATTAGAACGGTTTTCTTCGTTGTCGTGTCCCGGGCACTAACCGTTTTTTATTGCCGCTTGGGTTTTTGGACACGCCGTTCGCGCGCGCGCGCCGAAAGAAAGATAATCCGCTGCGGCGGAAGGCCCTCGAGGAATTGCCCGTCGGGCTCGTAAAATAGGTCGTCCAGACCCCGGTGCAGTGAAGAGAAAGAGCAGCGCGATATATATATATATATATACAAGGGGAGAATAGTGTGTATTATATAGATATAGAATAGATATACACACGAACACGACGAGAAACTGTTATAAATCGATTATTATGTGGCGTCAGCTGAATAAAAGAGTAGGATAAGAATATATATATATATTTGTATGTGTGTGTGTGTGTGTGTGTGTGTAGTGTACCTAGTATCCCTGTACGGAGAAGGGAGGAAAAATCCAGGACAGTAATTTCTTTGCACTAGGGAAATTACAGATGGAGAAAAATTATTTTAAATGACTTCCAGTTTCTATATATTTATATAGAAATATACTCTTATAATAAATTTTCGTAAAAAAAAATAGAATATTTTCTAAAGTTCTTTCTCCACAAATTCATTTTCCGAAACTTCTGTGAACTCGAAAGATCTATTTATACACCATACGTTATTGGTTGTCCAATAACAATATTTTTTGTGCGAATCAATTATAACGAAAATGTCACACATCCATAAATATATATATATTTATATATATATGTATGTATGCATGTATGTATGTATGTATGTATGTATGATTAATGAAGATATTTACTTAAAATATATAAATTTTATTTGAGTAGAATTATACGACAATTGTAACTTGACTGAAGATTGATTATTATTTTTTGTATCATTCATACTTTTTTATAAATTATTTTTATATGTTTATTTATCAGATTAAGGAAGTTTATAATCTATAGAGGAAAGGTTTTCAAATTTTACGTATTTCCTCTTGCCATATATTTATATATATTCGAATATACTTTATTACTCGTCCTAAAATTAACTATTATATTATCCCTAATTTATTGTATATTATTCTTATTTTACGATAGTAAATCGTTCTAAACTATGAAATATTTAAATTTTCGTTGATTATAGATTTTCTGAAATAACGTCGATCACAGCTTTTGGTTTATTTAGGAAAAATCCGAAATAACGCGATTTTGTGTTTATATACGTGTAGATAATTTTAACGTTACATTCGGAAATTCGCGTTGTTACACTTAATAAATCACGTTATTCTATTCAGTTTTCCCAACGAAGCCTAACGATTTTCGAACAGTTCAAATACTATTACAATTTACAAACGGTGATTTCGTTATCTGAGCCATGACATTATATCCGGTCTCTAAGGTACTACCTACTCGTCGCGTGACCTAATCTCAATTTGCACAGTAATCACCCCTTTCCAATCGCGACGTCAGGTTTTGTCGAATTCTCAGAAGTCCGCGATTCCCTCGCAGTAGACGGGACATAATTCAATTTCGTTTGCACGATCGACCAATACTCTGCAACAACGTTCGTTGCTTATTTAATACAAACGCTATGTCATTTTCCAAACAGAGATATATGTGTTGTCTAAGACACATAACGATAATGGAGCGTTTATTATTATTAAAAAAAAATATTACTGTAATAAGGCGAAATAAAATGCGGTAGAAAATGGAAAATCAAAGTTAATAATTATAAAATCACGTTTTATAATCGGTCGATAAATTTAATTAATTATGTAAATTCGTTAAATTTTCGAATTAACCGTACAATTATTTAACAGACCCGAACAAATCGTTATTCGTTGTTCTTGTTTACATTATATGTTTGCTCGTTCGTTGAATACTACGTTTTTTCCACATATACGCGTATCATATATTTTTATTTATATATTTAAAGAATTTATTTTCAATTAAATATATTGACACGGATTTGACTACACTTAATATTGTAGTTGTTTCAGTTAATTTTCTTCTATCATTAGGTACGCGCGTGCAATTTAATTACAATCTACAATCGTTTAGATCGTCAGCCTAGTATATTCATTTACACGTTCTAAATAATTTATATATTTACGGTCTTCGAAAAGAATAATATTTAGTTAATAACGCTAAATATCGTATGATTCGTAAAACTATGTATACTATAACACGTATACGGAAATCCGTGAAAACATTTATTTTTTATTTTTGACCCGCTAAATTATCCCGTCATTGATAAATTGTACAAAACTTATAAGGGCGTATACAAACTCATTGTTGTATAAAGTTTTAATTAATAATAAGTCGAAATTACTATTGCGAATGACGTGGAATGATGAGGTCTCAAGGGTTATAAGACTCTAGATGGAGGAAAGCGTGTCGAATAGTATATACATATTGTATAAGTAGTTTTGAAGTGTATCGCGTGTGTTATGGGTATATACGCATATATAAACGAATGAGGAAGAGACACTGCGGAAAATTACGCGTTCAAACGACGCGTTATGTTGTGTGTACGTATAATATATATCAAAAGCGTTTTGCCTAACCGTAATTCGATTTTTTTCCGAATAATTTTGTACCTCTAACGTCTCGTTGCCAAATTTCTAACGAGTGGTCTAAAAAAAAACAGTTGAAAATGGCATTAGTCTGTTAAAAATTATATAGCCATGTTTGTAAACGTCTAACCGGCCGGCGAAACGCCTCGACAATAATACAGAATAAACGTTTGACGACGCGGTATATGTTCGAATATTTTCACGCGTTGCAAGTTCAATATATGTTTTTTCTTGTCATACACTTGTTTCATAGTACATACGTGGCGACTTGCGGTGATATCGGCGTAACAAGTGCGCATATTACGTATGTATATTAATTAGGGAATTAGTTCGTGGACCGAGGCTGGAGACAGTTGCGAATAATGCGTACGTTATTCGCGCACGTTTTTCGGTCAATGACGACGACGATGGCCCGCAGTTAATCGAAAAGTTTCCACGCGTAGGATTGCTGCTTGGTGCTCTCGACTGTATAATAATAATAATAATTATTATTATTATTATTATTATTACTATTATTATTTGTCCGGACTCTAATGCATATACGATTCTGTCGTATACGTCCCTCGTATAGGACTGCATGGATTAGCATAGGGTACGGGTGGCTGGTCGTATAGGTTGGCGGTGGACGAACAGGCCACTCATTCAGAACAGTTTAAAGTTTCACTTGTCATATCCGGAAATCGACGAAGGAAGAAACAGCGCGTCCGTATATATATGTATATGTATATATAAAGTCAGGATGTGGAAAAGTTTCGAACGTTTTTTACCGAGAATTACGATCCACTCCTCACCCAAACACAGGTCACTCGTGAGATTTTAATAAAGCGCAGTGGCTTCATTTCCGCATGTTTCATTAGACGGGAGTAATATTTTGACTAGCCGTTTTTAATAAACGGGTTAACGATCCGTCGCTATTTACCTTTCTCGTGGTGACTGCACTAGTATCATTATTTTTCATCAAAAAGTACGGCAAAACAATTATGGAAAAACTTTTAAATATGCACGCTGACGCCGTAAACGACGCAGTAGCCGCAGCACGTCTGTGATAACGCAATCGTATAACAGTAACCAGTTATAATCCAACACAATAATTCACCGAGTACGCATATTTCGTTACGTATTACATTTTAGTTTAATGAAACATAATAATTTAAACATATTTAGAGGGAATCACTCAGACGTTCGTTTTTCGTTGTTAGACGTTCGCATGTATTTAACTTAAAATTTTGAGAACGAGAATGAAGCGTTCATTTTATTTTCTTCAAATTTTTTTCGTTATTTTTAACGACACGAAACGCTTGCCTGCGGGTAGTTTTAATAACGTATATATGACGTATACCACACACACTTACATACTTGACCATAGCGTAAAAATATAATAATACCTACGCCAAAAACGATGGACGTTGTAGTATATAGGCGAACTAATATTGTTAGCTTCAAACTCGGTCGTACAGTCGAGTATGTTCGCGGTTATGCGTGTTTAGTGTTTATCATTTTGACGTTCGATAAATGTGTCGAGTGGTTAATCGAATTTCCAGTTTTCCACCGCCGTTCCAAAACGATTAATCGATAAAAAAACGAATTTCGCGCGTTACAACTTTCACGCAAGTTAATTTTATCCGAGTTCGTTGATATCGATCGTTATCTCACTAACGTTTGTAAATAAGTAAAGCGTTTTTTAACGACAAATTTCACCTTAAAACGCGGAAGACGAAACTTTTAGAGGGTATATATGGAACGTTTTTAAAATAAATAATTATATATACAGAGTTTGTGTTAAAATCCTTTCATAGTCTTAGAGATTGTGTGGGTCAAACGTTTATGGTATCGAGTCCACTCACATCTCCTCCTTTCTTGCCACCGTCTCGCGATCACTGTGCCTATATACACATTATTAATATCATTACGTTATAATCGCGGTTTATATATATAAACACATTATACGTATTTGTGCGTTGTATAATATTATGCGCGACTGTATTTATTACCGTTAATATATTTTATGATAATTCCGCGGAAATCGCTATCGCGAAATACGTTTATAGCGTATACGTAGACGAGTGGTGTATATATATACTACACCCCTTACCGTCCGCCAGCGACAAAGAGAAGGGCGTTAGAATTTAAATCGTTTATGGCTGTGGCCGAGGGTAGGTTGGGTTGGAAGGAAGACCCATTACGTATAAATATTATACGCGTAAGTATTCTTATTTTTCGCCACGCTGCCGCTCTTCGTTGGAGTCGCGGGGGGAAATTTAATAACGAAATAAAAAAAGAGACACGAAAAGTTAATCGGATTTATTTTGAAATTCGTTTTTTCGTCCCATCCCGGTCTTCCACAAATTCTCGACGTTTAATCTCGTGTTTCGGCCGTTGATCTGTTTTGTTATCGGTCGTTACACGTTACGCGCGACGTAAAATATCCTCGAACGTACCAATATTTCTTGTGAAAATATCGGTGCCAGGATGCTTGAGGAAACCCGTTTATTTTTCTTCGATAACGATTTACTGAAAAGTGGTCGACCCGGAACTGCGTACGTTAAAAAATAATACACTCTGAATCGTGGGAATTGTATTTTGTTGTCATAATATTTCGTATTATGTTAATATGTCCAAATAAATGCAGTCCCGAGATTTCACGTTCCAACGCAATATACGTGGCCCATCCCCTCGGTACGTGTAGAAATCCGAGATTCAAAAGGGCTTCTAAGAGTACTAGACTATACTAACGAGACTTGTGAAATTTCGAGTTTAAAAATATTCAAATTCTTCTCGTAGATAATATAGCGAGCCCGTGCGCAATTATTAGAGAATAGGACGGCAAATTTTTCCTGTATAAATATGGAGATGTGAAAATGACGATATAATCTTAAAAAATCCAACGGTTGCGCCTGTACTGCATTTCATTTTGTTACTATTATGGTGACGAATGGATCACGTTATTTACTATACTGATGAAATATCAAATTCAAACGTATTGTTCGTTAAAAATCGCTTGTCTTATTTGTCCTCGACTTTTATATATCTTAAGTGTTTTTCTTTTATTATGGTGTCTGATAAAAATAAAAACGTTACGTTTTCCTTTATTTCTAAACTAAAATATCAGTTAAAAAGTCCATCGCCTGGTTCGTTACGTTATATTATCGTGTATAAAGAACGTCACAAGAGTTTGCGATATGAACTTTGGTTTAGAATTTTGTCTTAATTTGCGTCCTCTGTACCGACGTTATTTGAACGCTCACCGGAGCGTAAAAAAAAAAAAATTTCAGTTTGATTAATTTTATTGTTTCCGACTTTAGTCTAAGGAAATGACTGTACATCAACATTTGTAGTTGAGGGATTATCTTAGAGGGATTATCGACAGTAATGTACGTATTTTATTGTTATAAATAGGTTTTCAATATATGGGATATATATCTTACTGGATTCCTACCTTCTCATTTAAAGTTGTTGCTTTTAAAATGTTCCCGACGAATTTTATTCTATATCTAAAGTTCATTGGGCCATGAATCACAATCATTAGGTCTTCGGGTAGTTCATGCGTCTATTCGATTATCATTTTGGAGAACCGAATGGAATTGATTATCCGGCTTACTAATACTCACAGTTGAAACGAAAATAAATCTAATTTCGCCGCAAAAGAAAATCGAACATTTCTAATAATTCGGTTTATCGACGTTCTTTCGAATTTTTGTAAATTGTCTATCCGTATCGATTTTATTAGTTACGCCGTTTCGTCCGTATTTTGAGAGATTTTGGCAATTCGTGTCCACATCAGCAGATCTTTGCGTAACTGTCGAAGTAAAACGTTCCGGATATGGGGCTCGTTGATCGTCTCCCACCATAGATACAATAGTTCGTCGCGGGACGGTGTGTCTTCCGTACCTATCGTCGGCACATAGCTACAGTTAAGGGAGCGGCTCTGTGGTTGGGTTAGGTTATTGTTTATCGTTGGAAAATTGGTACTAGTACTGTCAGATACGCATTTAGCTCGTTGGTGATTTTACACGTCAACGGTATTTTCCAACAACAATACCTCAAAATATGGACAACGGGAAAAGAGGGCACTGATTATCGTCACAGTTGTAGATTAGCGCGTGACGATTCATCATAATTCTGACCATTTATTTTTAAACGTACACGATAATTGGTAAAAACGTAATTCATTTAGGCGTTTAATAACACGCTCGTGACACTTTACGGGTTGTCCGAAAGTAAACGTTTTCCATATCGCGGACGGACACGATGGTCTCTGGATAAAAGGAAACCGTCGGTGGGTAGTGAAAGAGGAGGCGGTTGGATTCGTGTGTACCGTCGATGACGACGTGTAGCGTTATGAAACGGACAGCGGTAAATAAACGAACGATTAAACGTAATTATTATTGTTATCAAGAACGCGGATATCGAAAAACACGTTTAAAACACCGATATTGTTTTAAATCGATCATTAAACAGGTCGGAAAATGAAACGTTTCGATAATAATGTAATAATTTATATATATATATATATATGCGTCGTCGTCGGCACTGTTAGCGTCGGAGCAAAATGTGACGATGTGTTCGGGGAGGTTGGTGGTATCGCGGGAGGTTGGTGGCCATAACCCATCGTTCACGGCGGCGATCGTCAAAATAATAATTTCGAGTCCGTTAAAATTTGTCGTAACGAAAAAATAGATATAATCACGTGTCTCTGGTGGGGGTCGAACCCACGACCCCTGGATCCGAAGTCCAGTGCGCTTTCCACTGCGCCACAGAGACGCTACGGGTGACTTTTGTATCGATTTTCTAAATAATCGTGGAATCAATTAATATACTATTCTAAAGCTATGTCACCGTCGTCGTTCACCGTCGAACGATCTGGATTTCGATAGTTTCAACCGCTCGTCATCGTCGTTCCTATCATAATTCGCGTGACGGATGATAACTTCACAATTTAAACGTAAGCGCGCTACAATTGCCGTCGTCGGTTATTTATTCTATTTCACCTTTTAAGTGTCTAACGAACATCGTCGTCGTGAATAAAATACGTGTGCACTAATTACCATGATGATCGGGTCGAATAAATCAATAACAACGCCCTTCGTTTGTTTCGCTCTGCTAAACGCAACACGTTCGACTAGCGAGTAATTTCACAAAGACGTATCGCACTGTAGCTTACGTTTTACGCGTTTCCAATACAATTTTACTTTCGACATCGCGGGTATATACGCTTATGAACAAATTATAGCGTTTAATTTAGTCGTCGACGTTTTCAATATGTTTATAAACGAAATATTCGAAATGATCGTACCCAGAGGGCGCCACGATCAAAAAATGTTCTATTTATAGCCGAACAGTGTCGTAACAACAGTTCGTATTTTAATATTTGTGGTGAACGTTCGCGAGCTCTACGGTTTTCGGTACATTTAATCGGTCAAAAAAAAGTTCGCGGTACAACTAACTCATCCGGATTTCATGACGCGTGTATACCGGTCAACATTTATTTCGTTTAAAACGGTTATTCGCCATTTCGACACCTTTTACGAGTTTTTTTATACGCCATATCTGTCCTACACACACACACATATATATATATATTCTATATAAATAACTAACGTCGTTCGGAAGTACTTTAAATAATATTTCGTATTGAAACCGATTACGATCGAATGTAAATAGTCTAAACGGCATTTAACAATTCGATCAAATCTCTAAAAATGTCGATCGTAATATATCACGAATATTTCGACGCCTTATTTATTTTCATCGACATTGTTTAGTGTATTTCTACGCATATTATATCCATATGATACGGTAATTGTCGATTTTTCCGCTAGATACCGTGCAACGCGATTTCACTTTCGTATAACGCTAATATTTCCGTGTGCAATTGTGCTGGGTACAAAAATATTACTATAATTACCGACGAATAATCTCAACGCCTGAAACCGACTGATTATAGCGATATATTCATATTATACGTCGGTATTATAGATCTGTGACAGCCAAAAAGCGTTAACGTTACCGTATTATTCGTTCGATTATCGTTATATTTTTCTACGATCCTCATCATCTATTATCACCACCTCCGTCTTCTGCATCGACGCGTCGTAAGCTTCACAAAACTCGCGTGACAGTTTATAGAAGAGTACGAGACGTGCGATATAATAAATCAACGCGAACGCTACCGATGTTAGGTGACGGCGGTGGTAGAAAGGACGGGCGTTACCACCTATACACGAAGGATTCTCTGGTAAACGACTTCCGCGAAGAATATTTAAGGGATTCACAAAACGGGCACACTATAATACACCCTTCTGTCACGTTGTGGAGGCTGCGGCAGTCGTGATGTATATAGATTGTTGCATGTGTGCATGTATCGTAAATAGTATACGTATGCGTAGGCGTATAAATAAAATCTTCGTTAGACGAGTGTGCGAAAAATATATCCACGTGCTCCCAACGGTAGAATATAAATCATAATTTATTCGCTCCTGTTCGGGATACTTTGGCGTACATACTTACTTATATAATGTATACGGTTATATATATATTTATATATATATATTTATTTATTATACTTAACGGTTGTGGATAGGGTTGTCGAGCTAAAGCGACTACTAATATCTCAGGGAATCGTACGAGAACGACTTGAGAATTTCGAGAACGTTTTTATAGTTTTGAAATTTGAAACGCAGACATATATTATGACTTTTTTCATTTCGTATATATATATATATATATATATAGCTGGAGATCGTTTCAGTTCGCGCGATTTTCTCTAAAAAAATTATCAACCGTTTTCTCTTTATCTTCGTATTACACTATTATTTATTTTCACTCCGTATATTTGAAAAGTTTGTGAAACTACGTATCATTATTATCAATATATATAACGTTTCTGATCGATTCGACCGGCTGTTTTCCGGTGTAACCGTTTACCTTTCTATATATATATATACCTCTGAGAACATCATCGATTTCTCAGTCACCACTATTTTACAACGCGCGAAACTAACACTTTTAAAGTTTTTACCGGAACCGGACACCATAGTGAATTATGGTGTGTTACCGTTACCACGTTTAAAGTTACAAATAGCCGTCGTACTGCACCCTATTGCTAGTGCGTGCCCGCACGTGCATGCATTCGCACATCGCACTGCCACGAAACTCTATTTCACTATCTCGTTGTGCCCATTTTCATTCCCTTACCACACACCGCACTGTCGGTATCAGCACACATTACAGAAAACAAGAAACGAATATATTTTCTCGTTTAACCTACGCGATATATATATATAACAGTTGTTACCTCTTTTACCGGTATTTACAAATTGCAATATATATATATATATAATGTACATGAAGGGAGTTATATAAACGAACTTACTCGTAACCATCTACCGTATAGGTTTCGAATAGAATTTTTATTATTGCTATCTACCTTATTACACCCAACTACACAAAAAACATAGTAAACATTTCACATGTATATTATATTACATAATATCTTTTTCGTTGCCATGACCTCTATTCAAATTTTTTTCCCCAGGCGCAGCTAGTGTACATATAGTTACATCCTACAATTATATATACACTCATTATATATTCTGGATATATAAATCTCGCTCGTATTATTGGTTTTTTATAATTATCCAACACCCTCGTTTTTATCACCTAATTCCGTTACAAAAGCTTGGTTTTTTTATGTTTGATTAACATCAACGACATAACTGTTGACTACCAAGTTAGTTTTTCCCTGACGTAATAATATTTGACGTGTTTTTATTAAGGAGTTAAATGATGTTCGATATCCAACAATATTAGAAATTGAGTAAGAGTATACATTTTCATTTTTCGCTATATTATTCCACTCCATTAGTAATTCACGGATAATAATAAAAGTTTTCGTTTTACATTTTCTAATTTTTAAAAAATAAATTACAATAATTTAACGTTAATTTAACTTAATGAACATTTTTATAAATATTATTAGATTCTTTTTATATATAGTATTTTAAGTGTTCTCAAGTCCCTATTTTTGCCCCATTAATTGTTATCCCGAGTCATTACCAATTAATTAGAAAAGTGGAGTGGAATTTTTATTCTCATCAATTTTAATCATAAATCATTATAATGCGCTACTGTGAGCATTTCGGATTATCATGAGGTTTTCCGAGTGTACCGTGTATAGGGAAATATTTATACGGGACTGTAAAATAAAAAACAAACTTTCTCTCGCATTATTGATTATAATACATATTTTGTTTTTTAATCGGTGTACGGTTTTGCATTAATTATATAAATATATACACCGAAATAGTAAATATTCGGGAGTGAGCGACGGGGACGGGAATGGGGGTATAAACGTTTGCGTGGAAAAGGTCAAAATATTCGGGTCATTCCAATTATTCCCGGTTTCGAATATTCAATGTTAAACCCAATTTCCCAGAGTTCCATAAACTATACCTCCTCCTCCTCCTCCTCCTCCTCCTCCTCTTCCTCCTTCTCCTCTTCATCCTCCCCTCCCTCCTGTATTCCACCTCCGTTCTTCGCGTGAAAGTTTCTCCGTTCTCGCGTGCCCATGTTTATTACACATTACATGTTATTACCCCTGCGAGCCTTACGATATAATTTCCGTAGTGTTGCGTCGTAACCGTCGGGCCCGCAAGGACTTTGGCCGTTCCGGCCCGAAACTTCTCATCTAAATAGTAATTCCCGTACTATACTTTGCCGGAAGTCGTGATCGTTTTGAGGTAAATGACGATTCCGTATGTACGCGCATGTATACCTGCTTGTAGCCCTGACAATAGTGTGGAGTAACATATTTTTATAAACGCTACCGTTATATAAAATGAAACGTTCAAATAACAATATATAAATAATAACACGAATAAATAATTACTCGATTTAAGAACGAGGCGTGGTGAATTATTGTATAGGTTTTTAAACTTTACAGGTATGATAAAACGCGCCTCTTAATCGCGACGAATACTTTGTATTTTTCGAAACGAAATATTCGACGTTGTACTCGTGTGTACTCATGGGCAGTCTGGTGGTTGCATAAAGCGAATGAATCAAATGTCAATTGTTCAGCGGTCAGAGAGGAAAAAACTGTTAATAAAAACTTGGTTTCTTTAAAAGCTTTTTCTAATATTTCGAAGCCGGACAGAGCGGTGAATAAGAAAATACAAAATGTTATTTTTACTGTTATAAGTCATCAAATGTCTCCAAATACTCAATTGTAGTATCGGAGCATAAAAGTAATATTTGTTACAAAATAAAAATAATTGTTGTATAGGAAACGGTAGCGCTGTCTTATTGTTATTATTATATTATAAATTCGTTTTAATAATAAATCATTTCGTTGTTCAAATGTTTTGTGTTATTATAAATTGTTCGTAGTTTATTGATGTTTAAATTTCATAACACTACTTTTACGATGAGTTTCGTATATGATTCAATGTTTGCAGTTACGCGAACTGGATAATTTAAAATTTTCCGTAAAAAATTTACATTTTGATGTTATAGATTTTGTTTAAATATACCCATAGTTTATTCGTATGAAAATAACGTAATAAATATCAACGGCGTGAAATATATTTTACTTTAACTCGTAATTAACGCGACTGTTAATATGTTAATACTAAATTATGTATAACAAATGGGATTGTAGTGGTCGGGTACAACCCTAACACGGTTTTATTTCGGAGTTTTTGTCATTATTATTATTATTATTATTTTCTTTGGAGCTGTTGCTTTAGGGATTACTAAGTTCATTTGGACAACCAACGACAATTCGCCAAAATTTATTCGATTGTATTGTTTACGCCAGTGTAGAATATAAAACATTCGGCGAAGGAAGTGTGTTTTATGCAAACTAGCACTTTTTTGTTTTGTTTTATATGTACGCCAGGTCTTCCCGCTGCTTTCCCTTCGAAAGTGAGTTGTTGTTTTAGGTCTCTTTATCCGCATTTGTTTTCATAGGCGAGACACCCAAAGCTCTTCCCCCTCATTCTTATTTAAATTTCTTAACTTTATCCGTCCGGCCGCAACACACGTACAATGTTCGGAGAAAAGTGTTTCGATTTTATACATGAGTTCTAGACGCGAAAATAATACTTATATATAATATAAAACGGTTTATATACATATACGTACACAAACGCATACACACACGAGTATATGATTCGAGGAAAATATAATTATAACTACAGCAATTTAATGTGTTCGCCTTTGGTTTCATTAAAATTAAAGAGACAAACGTGGGAGATTTTAAACTATAGTTTCTCGAATGAAATTACAAACGATTTCTATGGAAAATAATTTAATTACTATGAAAAACTTTTCTTATCGACTTCTACCATTCATCAAGTGAAATTTTAGCCGTAGATGGAGTATATATATATAGTTTAGTTTCATAATCTTGTTTGTTTGAAATCACTTTGTTCTCGGTGATAGGATAATATGATTAAAAATCATTTATTTATAGAATAGTCTAATTATGTATGTATTTATTATCTGAGATATCTATTTAAACTGTATATAGAGGAATCTGGGATTCATTATTCAAAACTTTATCATTTTACTATGTGTATTGAAACGGTATTTTCTTAAGAAACAATTGCTTAAACAAAAGTTTATTCGTTAACCGTATATGTTTACTTAGAAATGTTTAAATATTTAATCGGAAATTAACCGCGTTATTAAATATAAAATGTACATTTTTAATGACGTTTGATTTATTATCTATTACAATTATAATTTTGAACCGTGTTTAAAAATTATTATTTTTGTAGACGAAAGTCTACACAAAGAGTTTTTACTCCCGTGTTTTTTGTAAAAGATTTTTGTTTTCCATAAAAAGAAAAATCGTATATTTCGTATTTGAGTGTTGTTGGTTTTTGTTAAAAAGACGCGCGAGTTATTTTTCACAAAAAAATTAATTAAAAACAGTGGTCCTATGATATTTAGGCGGTGTTCGTTTTACTACGTAATCTGTGTCTGTGATAACGGGAAATTCAATTGTGATAGACGACGATTCAAACATATTTCTAACTGTCGTTCAAAATAGTCATTCTTGTCGCATATATCTATTATTCAGTAAAGTGATATAGATAGTGTGGGTACAAGAGCGACACGTTGAGAGGAAAAGCGGACGACAGTTGGAGTAGCGGTGTGTGGTGGAAGTAGGCAGACCGATGAGACAGGAAACGGGGTCGAAAAGGGGTTAGCCGAGATAAAAGAATAAACGGCTTTCGCTCGGTCTGACACTAATGAGGAGCGCAAAAGTTTGTCGGCGGCGTCTGTCACGGAATTGTGTGTAGGCGAATGTTAAAGAAGAACGGGCGAGACCTAACCGAGGACGGAGTGGAAGGTACTCGGTATACCATCATCATGGGAGACGCGTCGCGTCCCGTTGTCGTTGTCAAGTCGGCCGAGTGCATCGTCAGCGGGAAAAGCAGCGGCAACCGTGGTAGTGTGGATAGGTAGGTATAGTGCTGTAACACCGCCACCGTCACTTTGGCGCACGCCGTTTCTAACGCAGTCTCCGCGTCCCGCAATAATAACACTGCACTTTAGGCCCTGCGTATCTCTCTCGCGTTCGCCCACTTTGTCTTTATCATCGGATTTCCCTCATGCCGTCGTGTCTATATAGTATATATATACGCGACGTCTAATCAACTCGACGACGGCACACACACACACACACACACACACACACACACACACACACACATACACACACAACTTACCAC
>JAIPRN010000377.1:8021-56853 GCA_025469175.1 Geopemphigus sp. TES_GeoC_2020 | reverse complement strand
TTTCTCTCTCTCTCTCTCTCTCTCTCTCTCTCTCTCTCTCTCTCTCTCTCTCTCTCTCTCTCTCTCTCTCTCTCTCTCTCTCTCTCTCGTTCTCTCTTTCTCTCTTTCTCTTTTTCTCTTTTTCTCTTCTTTCCTCTACCGAACACTACGCGAGGCTTTTTGGTAAGTTTTTCACTCGTTTCACTTAACCTTTTAGCGGAGACCAAAAAGTTCATATATACATATATATATAAACGTGTTTATAGTATCTCACGCAATTTGGCATTTAATTCTCGTTCTTAAAGTTTCGAACATTTTTCTCCGCCAGTTTCCTCTCCGAAGGAGAAAATAGATACGGCGTGACGATCATCACGCGCCGCCAGTTCATATCTTTGCGGTGCTGGTATAGGATTTTACAGTTGCCGTTCTCGACGTTATATTTAGCCAGAAAAAAATAATGAAATAATCATATCCCGTCGTATTTTATATATTACATTATCATATTATTGACACGCGAGTGAACCGCGTCGCCGTAGAGTTCGCCAAGTCGTATAATATTAATTTTTCCCGCCTCTCGTTCATCGTTATTTTCCTAAACTCCACGACCCGGCTGTGATTTATTATCGCGGGTGCTTTTGTAATCTCGTTTGTCTACGGATTGTTTAGGATACTATCCATTAACCAATTACCGCGGCGAACGGCTCTCTAGTGAGCGATGCATTATCTTCATAAATACGGACTTTACTAAATAAATAAATAAATAAATATATATATATATATATATATATATTGATGCGAAGTCGATTCTGCTTCTCGCAACGGATTCGATATTTCGCGTTAATAGCAATCGCAAACATGGCGATTTCGTAAACGATAATTAACGACGAGACCGAACGTTTTAATGTTGTTCGCAAACGAAAAATGGATAATGTTTGAAAATTTTGTAAGGGAAAATCGTTCTTCGAAAAATACGTTATTTGCTCGTTCCTTAGAAGCCGATAAATTATTTTTGGTTTTTTGTCGAACGTATCGACGATGAATGCATTATGCGCTATTGCGCGTACAAATTTTATTACGAATTACTACAAATTTTGTTTTATACCGATCGATTAAAAGTGAAGAAACTAAAACGTTAGTATGGTCGTTTTATTTGTACATATTGTACATACAACAATTAACGTTGCTGGCAAACAAATAATTCGGAACGCGAAATACGCGTGTTCTAAATAATAGAGTATTTTAGTAAATGTCAACCGAAAAACAATCCATAATGTATTTTCGTTTCGTTTGCTTTTATGTATGTAATATACTCGTCGAAGTCATTGGGTGGGCGTAAACACACGCTATCGGATACCAGAAATACGGTATCGACCGGACAGTGCAGCGAAACGGAACAGCTGTATACGGCGTAGTATACTATCCATAAATATTAATTTAATAATAGCATACACACACACACAGGTATATAAGAATGGGGTTGAGACGGCTTCCAAAGTAATCTATATATAGTCGTACAAAAAAAAAATTCCCGGTTTTATGCATATATATATATATATATATATATATATATATATATATGTAGTCTACGTCGTTGATTATCATATGAAATATTAAATAGCTGGTGGTCGCGTGCAAGAAATTACTCCGAAAAGTAACATTAATGGCGTGTGTAATTAACTATTGAATTTCGCGAATAATAATTTTGGGTTTACGCGATAGACAGAATATATTCACATATCATATAATTTCAACAGTATATTTAACTATTTGATCTATTTTTGTGTTTCAGATCGAAGATGCTATGTTAATGTTCGACAAACAAACAAATCGACACAGAGGTAAGCCTTCATTTTTTTTCTTTTAGGTAGGTCTGGAGATAAGAGAAATTGCCATTACGTTACACATACACAAACTCATGCGTATAAATTTATTGTTTTCAAGAAGAAAAACCTTAAAAAAATGGTTTCGTTGTTTTCTTCTTTTATCACCACAAGTGTTTTCGACAAAAAAGAAATAAACGGGAGGAAAAACGTCTACCGGCAAATTTGTTGTGCGTTTGATTTATCGTCAGATTTACACGACCGCGTCCGATCATTGGCCGACGGGAGCAGAAATACGGCGAGTGAAAAAAGAAATATATATACGTATAAAAAATTATTATATATTTGCCATAGCACGGTGTACGAGGTGTCTTGACAGGAGTTGAAAATCGTGCGGTTCGTCGAGGCGGGACGGGGGAAAGACGAATATCCACCTATATATACACGTGTATACGACATTTTCCGTTTTGGGGGCTGGGGTTGAATAACGAGCGTATAAGGGGAGCCGTAAGGATGCCTATTAAGGGATGTTATAGGAAGCGTCTCTTAGGGCGGCGCCAGCACCTATAAGAATTATGACGAGGCGTTCTGCTTCTACGCGACACTCGTCGCTTTATATATTATAAAATACTGTCTGTGCCGCGCGAAGAGAGTGAAAGAGAATAAGAACGGTTGGGTGTAGGGTAGGGGGAATGGAGCAAAAAGAAATCCCTGTATATGACGTTAGATTTTTCACCCTCGATGTGGGCAGGCGTTTACTCGATGACGGCCGAGTTAAAACTCTTCTACACGTGAAATGGCATCTAATTTTTGAAAAACTGTTCAACGTGTATTTTTTACAACCCGATGTCGCCATATACAATTTGTACACTCGACGGTATATATATAGTAATTACCTATAAATATGGATTTGATTTCTATAAATATTATTTTATTCTTTTAAATGATCGAAATATTCAAAGCATTATAAAATTGATCGATACTAATTATTACGTTTGGATCGTAATGATAATAATCCAATTAAACGTATATAATTAATAATTATTATAAATTTTCGACCAAGAAACGAAAGTATTTATGTAATGAAAAACGATCGTAATTCTTGTATACTTTATACCTGATTAAAATTTCTCGTTATTTACAGCGGTACAAACTATTAGGAAGTATTAAATCGAACGTTTGGATAAATGTTGTTAACTTTCAATATGTAAATATCAATTTCCTTTTCGATATTATTTTCTTAAAAGAGTTCGTTTACTTCCCTCTTCTATCTGATTTCAGGTTCCAACTTATTGAAAATCACCCTCTTCGCATGAACTTTAGGCATAGTTTTGAACAATGAGCATTGTTTAAAACGAACGCAATTTATATTGATATCGGCTGAAATCACTGATTTCATTTGATTAAAATAACATAATTTCCTCTCACGAAATTATGAGAACCTTTTGGGGTTTATTATTATTCGTTTAGGTATCAATTTTAAAATTTCGTTAGACGTTATTTCCTGGAAAACGAATGGAATATGAATGTTTTTCCTTTGTTTTGTGATTTTCTATAAATTATGTTGATTATATATTTTGGCGTATACTCTCGGAATGAAAATAACACCGACGTCTGGGCGTACCAGCGATAAATTACTGATTGAAATAAAAGGAACTCGATCGGAGTTAATGGCCTTTTTTTTTAGAAAAAGCAATATCCTCAAGGCTGTATAATTCCCGAGGTGGGTTGGTTATTATCTTCTTTCAGCGCCTCAGTCAATCCTGAGCCAATTTAATTCTCAGCACTTGTGTGTATATTTTCTTTTAGCTAACAAATATTTTTCTTTTTCCCTTTTATATAGCACAAAAAAAAGTAAATTTTGCAGAGTGAATAAAATGTATATGCGCGTACATATAAATATGTAAATTTAAACGGTTTGTATTTTCCGAGTTATATGTTCTGAATGAGGGAACTAGAGGAATAGAGACAAATAAAAAATTTTACTTACAGTGTGTGAACGGATTTAGTCGGCAGTGATGGTGGTACGCTGCGCGTTTCGTATTTAATTGGAACGAGTACTTTTCCATTCCGACAGTTCGTTTTTGTCCGTGGATCGTAAATACGGAAACGAAGATTTGTGTAAGTGGATATGGAGGTGCGATAGGAAGGATTTTAAAAACGAGTAAGGCGAAAGAGGGAGAAACTGTGAGAAAAGTAGGGAGAGAAATAGAGAGAGAGAAAGAGAAAGAGAGACTGAGAGAGGGAGAAAGAGAAAATACTTAAGAAACTCACCGAGATTTGGCTAGATTTAAGGTTTAATTTCGGTCCTGTTTTCGGGATTAAACCATCTCGGTGCTTCACTCCGGAAAATTAGCTCGCCCCCATCTTAATCTCGCATCGCCGTATTAGTACGTATGTACTTACTCCGAGTGGAGGCTTTTAATTATTCTGGCACGAAACGACGTTTTTATGTCTAATAACACTGTCGTGACATGTTTTCTTAACGGGTGTTTTTATTTACTTTTTTTCATCGTAAATTATTACGGTTGTTATTATCGTTATTATTATTAAAACGTCCTGGTACTAAACGCGTATTATAACGGAGGTATATAATAGTTTGGCCACCCTTTTTCTTGTAGCTAAAAAACGAAGAAAAAATTGGTTATTTTTTGGCGAGATTAAATAAATATAAAAAATGTGACGGCGGTACCGAAAGTTTTCGGGCGAAATAATAGCCACACGAAATAATATACAACGAATATAATATATAAATGCATTTTTTTTTAATATAAAAGACGAGCTCGGGACGACAATCGGCGATGGCAAAACGTTGGCAAGGGCGATATAGCCGGGCCAGTCATTAGTCTTCTGCTGTCAACACGGGGTCTGCGTTGCCTCCGTACCACCGCTACCGCCGCGTTTTCCTTCGCTTTTTCCGAACCATAAACTATATACAGGATGAGAGGACCTTCCCTTTCGCTAAAGTATCGGTCGCTTTTGGTAAAAACCGTAGGAATCGATACGGTGTGTGTATATACATACCCTGCCAACAGTTATGTGTTTGTGTTTGTGCAGTAGTCGGCCACAGTGGTGGGGAGATGTACTGAATTTCTTTTTATAGAAAACACCTCTTCCTCTTTTTATTACACCCTTACCGTCGCCCGCTGTGTCGTGTCGGAAATGTGTATGTATATATAAACACGGTTGTGTCGGTATAGGGGGGTTGTTGACGGGGTGCGCGTCGAGGAACGTGGTTCCCTCTGTTTCGTTTCCTGAATATAACCATGAACCCTTTTGTTTACTTTCAACGAGCCCGCGAATATTTCGCGTGAATATATATATATATATATGTGTGTGTGTATGTATAAATATTATGCACTATATTTATTCGGTGACCCCATTTTTCATCGTGGTCGTGTTATACGATTATTTTTAACATAAATATATTATTTGGATATCGGAACGTAAGCCTAAATTTCGTTTATATATATATATATATATATATATATATATATATATTCCATATGTAAACAATATATGGTATTGTTATTTAGTTATTTAAACAACCGAATTTATGAAAATATTGTTCTTTTTTTATAATTGATACGTTAATGTGGTAAAAATCGCAGAGCGAATAACATTTTGGGTTATTTACAATCGATTTACCGGGACGCCGATATCGATTTGCATATATAGAACGCAAAAGAGGGTCGGGGCTTCAGTATATTAAAACGGAACGGCTGTTTCGACATAAATTTGTTCAACAAGACAAGAGGAGCTCGTTCGGTCGTCCGTCGTATTTTATATTGCACCCGTAAAACTCTTCCCAACCTCTCACCCTCTCGCAGATCAATTATCTATCAGAGATTTATGTTTTCGTGGCTCTCTCTTTCTTTTTCTCGTATATATATATATATATACCCATCTATTTTATATCCGAGTGAAATATCCGTAATTCATCCCGTTAAAGGTACGAACGGTTTACTGCCTAGTATAGGGAACGGGTGAGGTGGTTGAGACACGATATATAAGGCAAGAGCGACAACGACGACGGGGATTGGCCGCAGGCAAGGAGGCGCAAAAATAAGATAAATGCACATCGGAGCGCAGGCGAAAGGGCAACGATTGAAAACGATTGTCTTATACGCACACAAAGCGCGTAGTTTCGTCTGCGAAAAGGAGGACGGAAGCTTCCTCGACTATAATTTGACAGGCCGCGTCTGGGGCAGGCGCGTGCACGCAAAACGCGAAAGATTTTCGTATTCCGTGTCCATTAATCAATTCCGCTCGGGACTTTCGATGTATATCCGACGAATATTTCGACGGGCGACCAGTGTTATTTCCGTGATTAATATCTCCATCGGTTTTTGCCCCTTTATTCATCACCACCCACCGCCGTCCACCCTAATGCGCCCGCCACGCGCCCGTGGTGTTTCTATTCTATATTTATACGGTTTTCACGCGCTTATTGCCCACCGAATATATAATAAAAAGTGCCGCACGCATTACCGTCAAATAATAGATTTTTTTTTCCCGTAAAAATTATCGTAGCGAAAAATCTTTTTCAGTTGGAAATATATACATATAATTATCATAGTTAAATAATAAACGTTAGATATGCAATTGAAATTATATGTTCTATACTCAAAATAAATTATTTTTTATTTCGGGC
The DNA here is from genome assembly GCA_025469175.1 of Geopemphigus sp. TES_GeoC_2020. Classification (NCBI taxonomy): domain Eukaryota; kingdom Metazoa; phylum Arthropoda; class Insecta; order Hemiptera; family Aphididae; genus Geopemphigus; species Geopemphigus sp. TES_GeoC_2020. The sequence continues at coordinate 50,400 of JAIPRN010000377.1, read as the reverse complement.
ATGATGTTTATTAAAATAAAATCGTTCCACAATAAGACAAGAAAATAATTTAATATATTGAGTATAGAAATAATTAATTGACGCACATATATATATCGTTGGCGATTAATATAGTTAAAGTCGATTTGCGATTAGCTTCGACTTTCAGTAGTACATAAAAACACGAAAATTAAGAATACTTAGACCTACGGAATACATTTATAATTGAAATACAAAAGTATTATTCGATTAATATTTAATTTAATTTTGATAGTAATTGATTTGATTGATTAATCCGACTCGGATTTATTGGAGGTATTAAATGTTTCATTATTAATTGTTATATTACCAAATTATCGGATTAATAATGTAACGCTATTGTTTTAATAAGAAGAACTTAAAGACATTGTTTTCCACTCGAAAAATACATACATAATAAATATCCCTGAGGTTCTGTATGATTTCTTTTTTTAAAACTCTTTAAATCTTCTGAATTGTTAATAAACTATTTTTCTTTTTACTGTTTGGAAAAAAGTGTAAAATAAAAGTTTACAGTTATGAACGTTATCGTTTCGCACAAATAAATTGGTTATTAGAATTTTTCTCTATCTTTTTTATATAGGTCGTATTTTCCTCTCCAAAACAGATTGACGAGTCGTGTAACAAATATAAACAACGTCTATTATTCGACTATTTTACGTTTACGAACATATTTATGTTACGTTTTACACCTTTTTATCGTTTGTGTCTATAAAAAATGCGACTTTTTATATTTTTACTTTCTTAGAACATCGTTTATGGAAAATAATATAAATATTAATTTTATATATAAGCATTTTAAACGATAAAAAGGGGATTTTTTTTCACTCGATAATTGATAAATATCTCGTTATCAGATTTATATTTTTGTTTCGAGAAAAACATTTATAATTTGTAAGCGTTTATATGAAAAGAAACTCCTCGCGAATTATAACAACAGCAAGAACAGTAGTTCGCAAACATTTCACGATAACGTAATATTTTAAGTATTATAATGAAAACTACTACGGAGAACCAAATACTATTATTTCGGGTGTTAAAACAAAATATATTCAAAAATAGCGATAAAATACGGTTACGCCGATCGTTCCTAACGTTTTTACACCAAATGAATATACGCGTAAATATATATCGTACTTTGTAAGTTGTAATCCGCGTAGATGGACGTCATAATGTTAGCTGGTTAACAGTACGGACCGACTAAAAGTTAATTTTCGAAACATTCGTAGTTTTCGGTGTGAAGTATGTATGTTCCGCGTTCGAAATACGTGATCGCGCTATTATTAATATACGACCATCACTGCGGTATCGGTAACAAGGTTTATTGGCGATTAATTTATTTTGTCGGAAAAGTATTGTCATTTATCACGTACGGAGTTTACAAAACTCCCGGAACAATAACAGAGCGTACGTAATAACTACATCCACGCGGGATTGGCCGACGTGGCATTTATCGTTTCGCGCCCGATATCTACAACGATTAATCGCGATACAACTTATCGTCCATTTTCGGTCGACGGTGTCTTATATATATAAATTGCAATAACAACAAGTTATTGTTATATACCTAGGTCGTTAACGAAATTTAATGAAACGTATTTTCGGAGTGCGGTGGCAATTAGACACGGAGGAGAAAAGAATTCAGATAGGTTTATGTTATAATATCAACAACTACGACAACAAAAATACCGGCCGGACACATAAATATCGCGCGGGAGCTGCCGCGGGCGCATGTCACGCACAAGGCGAGCGCGCGTTCCTGCCACCACTTATTAATGTTTCTTGCGTTTTGGTTTTCTGCCGCCCGCACCCTCGAACGAAGGCCCCCTATGGCCAAGGAGCCTGTCCGTTTGCCCATTGTGTCCCGCCGGGACTCAGCGAGCGTGCGCAGCACACCCAAGAACGTATATATTTATAATACGAGCACGCCGGGCCTCCACGCGCCCCCGTGTTAATAACCTCAAAAGCTCGGGGAAAACATTATAAGTAGAAAGTCAAACGGTGAAATAGTTTCGGGGGAATTTGCGCACGCGAATGAAACGAACAAGAATTTACAATAATTCCTTTGCGCTTTCCCTAATGTCAACAGCGACCGAAATCGCTATGTACGGCGGCGTGTTGTCGTGTCGGAATCAGTCGGTCGCCGTTATAAATACTGTTGTTTGTTGCAGTTGTATTATATATATACACACATGTGTGTGTGTGTGTGTGCGTGTGTGTAGAGCTACGATCTTTTGTGGTATACAGCAGACAGGTGTTTTCCACTGCACAAATCGACGATGAACTCCGTCAAATTTTCGACCGACTAATATATTCCGTTTGAACGATAAAACATATGACAAATTTCGAAAACGTTTTCGTAGACAAAACGTGAACAAATTATTTACACTACTATTATTGTACACCAATTGCTCAGTAATATAATTTCTCAGCGAATAATAAGACTATCGATTGTAAATGTCTTGCCATTATATTGTCTTTCCATAATTACGGTACGGTTGTATGTTGCCATGGATTCAACGGAACGATTGTTATTATATGTGACGCATTTTCGTAAATTATTTCGACGTGTGTTAATTAGATCGACAAAATTCAGAACGTTTTTATACGAAACATGTACCGTGTTACACCAAATTGATCAAATGTTCGCGAGGTTATTCAATCGTACAATACGTATGTGTCATGATTCGACACGTCCAATGATCGCGAGATTTTTATAATTATCGTATTTCACGGTACCGTTTATAAAACGAATCGCGTTTTGGGGATTTTGTCGATTTAACGGCGGACAATGCGTAAAATGTTGAAAATTATATACTAAACGTCGTGAATGGCATTTTTGATCGAAAAATATTAGCTCGACATTTATATTAACGCGTTTCCGATGGTTTATAGTTCTAAATACATATGGCTCCGAATCCGCTCCGTCATTTTTCGACAAAGCCATATTCATTATTCTTCAAGACGATAAACATAATCATCTGAGCGAAATACGTTATACAACTGCAATGATTCGGAAATTTTCGATGTTTTATTCGAACCGCTACCCCTTTTCGCTCCCACGAATCTGTGAATAAAAATGCGTCTCCTACTCCGCATAAAAATGATAGTCAACGATATCGATATAATAATTATAACGAGACGCCTGAACGATTAACGGACACAACGTCTACTGGCACGTCGTCGCAACTGTCCGATCGTGTCAGCTCGGGAAATTAAGTGGCGGTTTCGGATTTCGAAACCATCGAGCGCGGGCTGTTCATCACGATATTCATACAACCGTATAACAGTCGGTTTGAATCGTTAATAGGATTTTGTTGTCATTTCGCGATCTCATCCCCCTCGCCATGTCTCGTCGACAACGCACACATTTCCCTTCCTCACCCATCGTTGGTACAGTTCCGCCCTTCGGTCGGCCGTCAAGCGTGTGCGCGCTCGCCGCCGCCGTGTATTTCATTATGATTGGAGACAATACGAACGACGCGATTTCGGACCCGAATTCCCCGCGACCCCGGCGTGGCAAAGCGGCGAAGACGATTGTCGAAGGGGCAAACGTTGCCCTCGGCAAAGTTAAGCGATTATCAAAACTTTTGGCTCGATTCCCCTGAGCACAATAATGAACGTACATTTTGGCCACCGTTCGACGGAATACGTGGTATATATCATTCGCGTTTTTACTAGAAATTTCCAACAATACCGGCCCGAAAGCGGTGGTAAACGTTTGGGAAAAAAGAACGAAAAAGCTTAAATGCCTCCCCAGGCCGATTCACTGATGACATCCACCGAAACCAACGATGACAACGATTTACTGCAGCCACTCGAAATTCAGTCGCCTCGGCTTAATCAAATCCGTAGGGGTTCTCCCGTAACAATACGTAATATATATATGAGTATCCGTCGAGTCAATATTATTCGGGCGAATAACGGTTTACGGGCGGTATTATTTGCTCAGAAATCTAACGTTTGATGTGTTTTGTCGAAACAGCTCGGGACAAACGTGTTATCTATTGACGGACGAGAATTACATTGAAATCGGTAAACGTGCAAGTTACGGTTTGTTGTACGCCCGGACAATTATTTTTCCGTTAGATTCGTTTCAAATGTGTGTGAACTAAACGGCGGAACGAAACGGACCACCACCAAAAACTGTGGCTCGTATATTGCTATAGGAAATTGTAGCGACATAATCGACGTGTAAATATTTTGAAACAAACATTTTTTTTTTAATACATACATGTATGTATATATATATGTGTGTGTATTTGTTGCGTTATAAATGCTCGTCGCTGATAACCAAGTGACATTCGGGAAAAAGTTCTGGCTCACGGCCAATTTAATAAAACACGTTTAACGACGAGTATAAGGGGAGAGATAATGAAAGAGACAGAATGAGTGCGTGCTTATGTGTGTGTGTGTGTGTGTGTGTGTGTGTGCGAGAGAGAAAATCACCGCGAAGAAATTGTTTTAATTAGATTATACCGGTAGCAAATAAATAGGAGCTATCTTCACACATCTACCCTCGGAAACCCAGCTGCGATAATTTCATTTTCGGCTGTTTAATTTATATACGTTTCGGCCATTATTACTTAATTTCTACTTATATTTTTTCCCCTACTTTTTTTATTCGTTACCCCGAAATAAAGTTTACTATTCCGGCGGTCCTGGGCTTTATTTTTTGTTTAATTCATTCTACTTATTTATTCCAGACAAGACTCGGCGAAGTTTGTTTTTATTTCTTTTATTTTTTTTCCCTCCGAACCGAAATCCAGCGGCGCGGACGAATTTAATTAATGTGTACGTATATTCGCGTTATTTGAACAATGTATACTGTAACTGGGGGTCCAAGTAAAGAGTCGGTTGAAATATTTAACTAATTATATCGCGCGTGAGTATTTGTTTAAATATGCTCGTGTATGTTTACCGTACATACAATAGTGCAGTGAAGGCGTACTCGCTTTTTTAGTCGTCTGTTTTTTAGAGATAACCATGTACGTATGTTAATAACAATTAAACAATAGAAACCCATCATTGATGGCGACCGGTGGTGGTAATAGGAATGTGTATGTGTATGTGTTCGGATGCATTGGTGATGGCGGCAGAGTGTACTGATACACTCGTAAGTAACGTACACGCACACAAACTACTCTGTTTCAGAACACGCGTTCTCCATTATCACAAGCGCGACTTGTTTTCATTGAAATGACGAAAATGACACATACACACACATTCTCATGCACAATAGTCCATTAGGTTGTTGACATAACAGGATCGTTACACACACATTGATTCCCCTCCGTCGCACGTCATACCTAAATCCGTTTATAAAACTATTTTTTTATCGATGACGTATACGGTCATTTTTTTCTATTTTAACCTCGTCCATATATTTTGCTGTTTTCGTCACCACTCGGTATATGCGCATTTTATTACGTTCTTCAATAAAAACGCTTACGCGGGACAAAAGGGAAAAAATAACAATTTTTATATATATATATGTATGTATTACCAGATGGTGGTCAGTTTTTTCTTGTATTTTTGATATTAGAACTCCTCTTGTTTAGGATTGCGAGTACTTACCGGACTTAAATTTAAAAAAAATCGACACGGTCATAATGAAACGAATGTGTGAGAGCGGACGAAATAATAATAATAATAATATTAAAGGAACAGACTTAAAGTTATTATATTTAGAAGTGTATGCTTCCTGGTTATATTTTTTATGCGCTGTGTTAGTGTGTGCGTATGCATTTTCAGCACAACGGCTTAGCAGCTGCTTCCTTCCCCCCCTAATCCACCACGCGCAACTCGTCGTTGGTACAATTCGTTTCCTCTCCACCGCTCGGTACCCGAAAGCTCGTCCCTTATAACTGCACACCGCTTTTCTGGTCAAATGGATTTGCGGCCGTTAGGGAAAACACTATATACCATCACCGCGGTATACTCATGTGCGCACGTGTGTACACTCATATACATATATTGGCCGGGGACCGTAAATAAATCACGACCTCGTTATAATGTATACATATATAAACACACACACACACACACATATATACACACATATGTACCACACGTGAATCGAACGAGTCGGCAAAGTAGTTCTCGGAAACCAATCAAAATTATTATAATCTTTCAGCGAATGTTGTACTTTGTTATATTGTTATCGTGGCGGTCGATATACGACGATCCGAGTTTTGAACATATTTAACGATAATCCCGCGGCTATGTTATCCTATATGTTTATCGTTTCGTCGTATTGTCATCGATTGCGCGTGTTTGATGTCAAACGGTCGCCTTCGGTTTAAAGACAATTTCGAAAAAAAAACCGCCGCCGCGATTGGGATAATTCGAAACGCGCTCGACCCATATTACTACGTCGCACGCGACTATTTCGCAATCCAAAACGATTTCGTATCTCCGACTTGGATGTTTTTGCTTTTAATTGTATTCGTACGGATTGGAATTCGAACGTTTCGGGTTTGCCGAGAGCGCAGACTGTTGTTATACGTTATACTGTGGTTGTTATACGTTTAGTCATTATGTTACGTAACAAATTGTACATACGATCGTATTCGTAATTGATTTGTTAGGCGTTTATTTTGTGGGCATAAAATACGGCCGAACTTGTAAATAATACTGGTGGACGCTATAAGTTGCGAGGACACTATACGCGTCGTTATATATTGTGCGATTTCGAATGTATATTCTTCAGTAATAGTCGAGCGATAGGTACACGGAAAAACCATTTGCCCAATGGGAGAATTTGACAGATGTTTATACGCGTAATCCATTTCACTATTGTTATATATATATTATACGTACTATACATAGGCACAACGCCACTGAAGTTCCAAAAGTTCGATTTACATCCGTTCGCCGTCGTCGCCGTCAACTATCGACGATTTTATGCCGAGGACACATTCTCTTCTATTTATTTTTTTATTATTTCCTCCGAATATTTCACGTCGCTTGATCGTGACCGAATACGCGATTCATTGTCTATTTTTGTTTTTTCCCTACGATCACGTGACGACCAAAATTGCCATCATGATGCCGGCACTCCGCCGAGTCAGTCCTGAGCGATTCGACGATTTTCAATTGTCCAGAATATTTGCCGTTTCTGTACAATACGCGTTAGTTCAATCCGTTTTATACAGTGCAAGTTAGAGGCCCAGTCAGTATTGTCAAATATACCGTTGGATTGATTTATATATTTCTATATAAAACGCGCTAATCGTATCTGGAATTAGTTTTCCAGTAAAGTGGGAATATGCCTTCTATATCGGCCATTGACCTCATGACTATTGTTACAATAGTCCTTAGTAATTTCTAGTGCTTCGTCTAATGCTCTTTAGAATTAAGGCGCGAGTATGCTTTATTTGATTGAGGATTTCTTAAAGGGGTCGTTGATGTACGCGGCTATACCACTGCACAAGTATCGTGGTTTCTCTTACGGGTCTGACCGAAATACTAATTTCGGCGCGAAACCTAGTCTAGCGGTTGAAATGGTTTGAGATTTCAACACTACGTAATAACAGTACATGAACTCTACAATTTCTTGGTGACTACCGAATTGGGTTATCTATTCGCATTTGTATAATTTTGTAGTAGACGGCGATGTTCTCTAAAATATTTGTGCGCTATATTTGATTTGTATTTTTTTTTGTCTTATGAACTTAACATTGCAAATTGTACACGAAAACCGCTTGTATGTATATAAGAAATAACGGTCGATAAAAATAAACTAAGAAACTAGTGAACCGTAGGTATATATCAGATTTGTATCTTATTCGCTTGATATCGTACACAAATGAGAATATAGGGCAGACGATTACAATCCTGTGAAAACACGTTGGAAAAGAAAAACAAATCGAAAACGAATTATATTTATCTTTTTTTTTTTGGGATGAAAATGACGGTGGGCAGACTGAAAGGAAGAATGTACGTTTTGAAAATGAAATTGTGTGTGTATGTGTCTGTCTGTCTTTTTCCCTTTCTATATATATATATATACATATGTGATTTGAGAAACGCGGTATGGCGGAGGGGGGTTCGTGGAGGAAACACGTGAATTGAGAGAGAGAGTGTGAGGGGTTGTAGATTGGCGTATTTGGAAGGAGGCGAATGTGGACGGGGTAGGTGGGTTTTCCGGTGCGAACGGAGACAAAGATCACAGAGACATTGGGCCAAAACGATTTACGTTCTACGTGGGGTGTGTGACAAGAAAGGAGTGGTGAGGAGGTTGCCTGCCGTACCGTTGCCGGCGGATTACATTTGGCAATGGGACAAGATGCGCGAAGGGCTCGGGCCGGTTGTACTATCAAACTCGTGGAAAATTGCCAACTGCGTAATATGAACGACGAAATTACCGGAAAATCCCATTTCCGCGATCGCGAGGTAAAGGTTTTCCGTACGTCGACGGACGCGCGCGCTAGGTGTCCCGCTCCCCCGAAGTTTTACATCATATAAATATCATGCGCGGGCTCATGTTCATTTCTTCCCCACCATCCGACCGTTTATCCCGTCACATTCCAAATATCGTGTATGTGTGTATCTATATATATATACCTCCGTTTGTTCAAGCGTTTATTTATATAGTCTGAGGTATTCATTTTGTTCTACGTATCTATTATATATAATATCGTAATGGTTTTATGAAATAGTAGCGAAATACTAAAAGCCCTACAACGGTACTATTATTATTATTATTATTATTATTCGGCTCGCGTGACCTCCGGGAAGACGGGTCGAAATGTTAGGATAAATACGGTACAATATTTGTGTCGACTAGCCCTAGCCTCTTGACCGATCGGCCACGCGGTAACGGCGGAGAACACTTAATGATGAGTGAGAGAGAGAGAGTGAGAGAAAATGGATGATCGTCCTATGACCGTTTAAACGACCGACCGTTCAGTTTAATGGGAAATTAACCGAGGATAACTTTCTAGAATTATATTAATATCATAAACTCGCGCGTAAATATCGGACCTTGTCCTATTGATTATGACATCGCTCGCGACACGTTCCAGTAATATTTTACGTCTTTTGTGTGTCCGACGATCGCGCGTGTATGATTACACGAATTTCGGAATGGTCATGTATTCACTGTCGAAACGACTACTCGCAACATGCGCGGTACGAAATTCGATTATTCAAAACTGTTTAAATTTCCCGTTACAGCGTGGATGGTGCGTACATAATTCGAACAAATCGTCGCCGAATGTTATCTCCGTGAAAATATGAACATCTTCGAAGCATTTTATAGTCGAAAACGAGTTTCGTTCGTCATAATATTTATTTTTTTTTTAATGACAAGGACCGAATAAATTTGTCGAAGCGTTTAAAGTTTATCGATTGCACTCGTCGAATAAAGCCATTTTACGGTACACGTAAAATATAAAATAAAAAAAGGTCGATTCCACCCGATTGTTTGCCAAACGAAAACGAACGGATTCTACAATTAAACGTCCAAAATAGTTTGATATCTATGTTTTCATGTGCTTCGTTGCATAATTGATAGATTGTTCACAAATTTTACTCAACAGAGGTTGACAATTTAAAAAAAAATAAAATAAAATTTAAACGCGTACTAAATTTACGTTATTTATAAAACTTTCAAATTTGAAAAAAGTTTATTAACTCCGAAACAATAATTTCAACATATCACGTATAGCAGTACACGTTATTTTATGCTCTCGAATTATATTTTTCTTATGCTACGAGCACGTGTTAAATTATACAAAAATGATTTATTATCATATACATTACTGTTAAATTTTTTAAGTTAAAACCGCGTAAAAATTATACGCACGATAATTTTTGAACATTTTATTCAAAACACTTATCCATGGAATGTCGTAATGATGTTTTGAAAATGTCCTAGATTATTCAACTAAATTGATGTAATTGTGATACCTTCAACTTCTCGAAAATGTATAGTTAACAGGTTCTATAATTTTCATTTTTCGTATATTGTACATAAATTTCCCAATGTTTAAAAACCTAAAAATTTAAGAATATTTCCTTATTATACTCACTGTACGTAATAAATTTTAACATGTACGGTTTGATGTTTATTGTTATTATAAAAAAAAATGTAATAAGAAATGTGTAGAAAAACTATTTTACTGACACAATAATATGTACAGGTAACTCATTATATATATATATATATGTGTGTGTGTGTGTGCATTCGATTTGAACACAGACTGTCGTGACTGATGTGCATAGGTAAGAGAAAATAGTAAAAAAAAATGAAACAAACAAAATCTAAACGAACTATTCGAAGGGTGCGTGGATATGGCGGTAAGGTAAAACGAGGAGTGTTGTTGTGGTTTGCGTATATCGGTGGTTGTTCGGTCGATCGGTCGGCGAAGGGTGAGAAAACGCAAACTGATATTGTTAGGCTATATAACGGCGGGTTATAAGGGTGTATAAGTAATGTGTGTGTTGAAAACGTCAATAAGCTTGGGAGCGGTCGTCTTCGTCGACGTCGTTATATATATATGTGCTTATATAGTATCTGTGTATTATGGGTAGTCGTATTATAGTTGTTCCTTTCCCAGAGAGGAGGTGAAGACGGAGTACCAATGGCCTGGGGTAGGAGTTAATAATATTTCGTGTGCATGCCTAAACTCAATTTCGTCCCGAGTCGTAATATGGGCGTTGCCCCTCGCTGCCGAAACCATTACTTATTTTAATCCCGCAGTTGAAAAATTGATAATCGTTTTTCATCCGGTGTGTGTGTGTGTGTATGGATTTCGGTCAGACCTGCCGGATACACGTCAGATATTGTTTTCATCGTTAGTATTTTTTTTTTCGTTTTCGTTTATTTTTTTATTCATTTATTACTACCGTACATCTAAAGTTGTAAACGTAAAAAAAATTACAACGCAAAATGTGATTTCATTTTCTTCGCTAGTCTTGTATACGCGCCTATATTCCCGTGTCACTCACCGGCGTAGCCTAAGTCGTCGTTGTTGTTTTTTCATCTTAAACTTTTTAAACGGTTTCCCGGGATTGGGAACGACCGTCCAAGATCAGACGGAAAGTTTTTATTATAACCTCGTGGTTTACGAAAGACGGATATATTCTCTCGTTTTACTTTGGCTCGCCGCTGTTTTTTCTTTATTTTCGTTCATCTCCGATTCGGATATATTGGCTTCCCGGAGATATTTACATGCGTATACATTGTCAAAAAAAATTACGATCGCGTAAAATTTGCCGCAGTTAATACTTACCTGGAAAAAGCTTAATATGAAAAATGACGTCTAAATATCATACTATTATATTTCGTTGTATATTTTCGGTATTTCGTTAAATATTTTTATCTATCGCCAACACCGGACACACACTTCTAGTTGTCAAGGACGATATATGTATATATGTATTTATATTCAGTGAAAAAATTCGCTGTTTCTGGGAAAAGTGAATATACGAATTCACCCTTAGCCTTGACCGGAAAATCTATCTATTTTTATCTATATACGCGTACACACATACACACATACGCACACACACATATAGAGGAAAGAGTGAGAGAGGTTTGAAATGACGACAGCTGCGAGTATCATTTCATTCCAAAAAATAAATTGAATTATGTCAATTTAACGTCATTTGCAGACAATACGAGCTTATTGCAATATCTCAATGACGTTTCGTGATATAATTGCAGCTGGAAGTCTACCGTAAAACGTAATCTCGCAAGATAAAAAATAATATTTGTTTTCTTTATTCCCGACGAGATTCGTTCAATCGTGTTTAATTGGTTTTAGTTTATTTTTTCGCCCAATGGATATAAAACTATTTCGCGTAAGAAGTGATTGGATATAATACTCACGAATAATTCCGATTTATTTTCATTATTATTATTAATATTAGGGGGAACTGCTGCGTTTCTCTATTACTCGATTATTATTGGATTTAATTAATTATTTTACCCGATAGTATATTTTGTTTCCTCCGTTAAGAATATTATATCAAACATTATGGAATAATATAACGTTGGAAATGTGGAATATCTATTTGAGGCCATTAGTGTAATTAATAGTTTATTTCGAACTTGAAAGTCTATTATATATCCACCGGTGGTTGTTGGAAAATCAGAAGCGGGAATTTTGTTAATAGAAAAGCGAAGTTTTGAAATCGTGTTGGTCATGGTTTTATGAATAGCGAACTTTTAGAGGCCAGAACTATAATATCAATATATTGAGTGAACAAAACACGAAAATGGCTGTTAAATATTTAAGCGCATATAGATTGATAAAGAAACAAAGTTTGGTGATTACGAAAAATCGTTCATCAAAATAATATAAAATCGCAAATATTAACCAACAACATAACGTAATATTTTACTACATATCAATGTTACTATTATTATTTTCTACAGACTTTATTAAATTTAGTTGTACATGATATAAATGCGCCCATTTAAATAGTTAACTCACTACGATATATATACTTTAGCGTTTTTTATTTTTGCAAAACAATATATTTTGTCATATCTAAATCGTATTTTAACGAACCCGAAATTAATTTGAAATTCGATAAGCGCTATGAATATATAATTATTATAATGAACGATTTCCCGTCATTGCTGATTATTATAGTAAATCTATAGTTTATAAAATTAATACTATATTATAATAATGATTGACGGTTGTCTGGAAAATGAGTTCTATTATTCGCTATATTATCGATTTGTGTACATTTGGCGAATATATAAGATATTCGCATAGACAATCCGAATGGAATACACGGGTTCCTGAAAAGCGGTGTTCGCAAATTTTTTTCGTTAGTTTATGCATCGGTTATATGAATGCGAACTGGAATTATTGTACGACCAAGAAAATTAAAAATGACTTCAGTCTGTTCTTTATTTCACCAGAAAGAAAAATATTTTAATTAGTACGAAATGTATTATTTAATAACCGTTGGGTTAAGGTGTTATTTATAATAAGTGGAACTTCGGAATTTAAATATATATTATTTAATATACGTAAAATATATATTTTATCAAACGTGATTAACAGCCGTTTGTAACAATTTCCTACTGTTCCTTCGTATTTAAAAATAAATATTACTCGTCATGTCGAGTAGTCATGTCATAGTCCGTGCAAAGTATACTTATTTAGTAAGATTACAATAATGAAATCGTATTCGACAAAAACTTATTTCCTCCTACGTCGCGTATTTCCCTCACAATTTATAAACTGAACATTTAGTATCGTTTACCACTTTGGAAAACTATCAATTGTACACGGTACGTCTGCGCTGTTCTCCGTATAAATCCGTTCCCGCTATAATGCTACACGATTTACACGGACCGTGCAGTATTTTTAACGGAAACTTTGTTCGACAATATAGTTTACGGGGTTATAACGCGGCAGAAAACTTTGTATAATAAATCGGAAAAATTCGAGCGTGTAATGTGATTAAGTTTGACAAAATGTACGAACAAATTGGCTTGGCACTTTAACAAATAGATACGTTTACGTGCAAATACGGATTATCGTAAGATGGCGGGTTTAAAACTTAATTATAATAAGTTTATCGAACGTTAAAAAGCGATAAATATGATTACGCGAAGATACGGGGCATTTTCGTTTCTTTCCGTTCAAATGTTCCACTGCTTAAAAGGTTATCTCGCCATATGTATGTATTCGATCGTTTTTGGTAATGTATGTGTATATTTCTTACCGTATTCTCTACGAGCGTTTTCGACCACCATTCCAAGGGTCGCGCTCAATAGATTTTACCTGACATCTAGACTATGTCGCGCGCACTGCTGGTCCCATGTTAAAACTGTTGTCGTTTTATTATCCGCGTGTAATCTTATCGTGTACAACCCACCGTGATACCGTTTGCCAAGAACGCCGCGGCCTCTTCTTCCTTCTACTACCACACCAAACACTAGTTAGACGTTCGGTACGCGCGCGAAATCGCGATACTATTTTAACGACGAAACGAAACGAACGGCATTCGACGGCGAACAAGGACAAGGACACCGAACAGGGGTGCGAAACTGTGGCAAGATGTGGGAAGAATTTTCGGTATCGTTCACGCTAACGGCGGGGGTCTTTGGGCGTGCGAGCGTCTTTACGACTTCTCGTCGTGACCTTTTGGAAATCGCTAAATAGGATCTTAATTAATAGCCGCGACGGAACATTATCGCGTGGTTTGCGAACTTCACAGTATTTATATATGTACTACGCGCTATACGGGATTCTCCCGCATGATAACGACGGTGACGATTAAATACGACGACGTCTATATATATATATAGTTACATTATTATACGTTTAGATAACTATCCCCGGTAACGTGTACCTTATTTCACCGAACTAACTCCACAGACGGTTCAAATACGTGACGAAAAAGTTGTTTACAGATGTGGCGTCATCTCGTCGAGAACTGTTGGCCATCTTCGTACAAATCCCTTTCTTTATTCCAATAATCGATGTGCTTCGGTATTTTTTCTTCTTTTTAGCTATTTTGTGTCCAACCGATTATTATTGACATTTCAATTCGGAAAGCTCGCGTGTCAGAGCAAACGCGTTCTTTATCTACGTCATTAAAACTAATTTGTTTTAAGCCGTTCTATATCTCATATATGTGTCGTTCACAGCAAAACGTTCGTTCGCATTACTCGAACACAAACGAAAATTACAAATGTCAAACTAGGCGACTCGGCGTCACGAAAAAAATAGTATTTTACGACCGAAATAATACATTTATCTTCGGAGGTTTTTTTTATGGTTTCAGTCAAAAATACTTTTGTCATGGTATCCACGGTGTAAAGATTAGTGACATTGATTGTAAAAAATGCCCGTAGAAAATGAAAAATAAACGACCGAATAATTAGTAATTTTTAGTGTGTTTCGACTATTTACGCTTAGATTATTTTTATTGGATACACGCACTAATGGAAAGTTCCGGTTATTTATCGAGGAATGAAAAGAACACGGTTATCACAAGAATTTAAGGGTTTTTCGTATTTTTCTTTTTTTAAATATAGATTTACAATAAAAGAACAACAAATTAAGAGTCCAGTAGAATATGGGTTGTGTAATAAAAGAAATCTGAAAGAAAACATTGGGATGACCTCGCCGGAGGGTAAAACGCGGAACAATACTGTCCACGACTGGCCATAATAATAGATAATACGTAAGACGACGGGAACGCAATTCGCGGAATTCGTTTAAACGGTTTTGCTCGGAATTCCGAGTCTGGTAAATCTACCGTCCCTTTTCCTCCTGTAAACCTACGTCCGAGTTCTCAACAAAAGTACACTCGAAGTTTCGCAGTAAAAATTACACGAATTGTAATTTAACGTCGCGACACGACCGACGAGAAACTTGTGGTTTTAATAATAACCCCCGCCCCATGATCGGAAAGTATCAAATAATATTTCGGTGCCCGTAATTTGGAGAAAGGATATAATGTCACGACGATAAAAAAAAGAAAAAAAATCCGAATTCTATTCTGTTCCGGCTATCGATTCTTTTAACGGTTTCGCGAATAAATTCTGTCAGATTCACTCAAATAAAATGTCAAACAAATCGCACGTAAAATGGCCAAGAGTTCGTATATTTTTTTTACGAGAGAAAATTTCCAACGTTTCACGTCACGTCTTGGGACCACTTTATTATATATATATATATATATATATTATGTATATTATTATTTTCTTTTCACTCCTTTATAAAAACCGTTCTCTACATAAAACATAAACCCCAGCGTCACTTGTTATCTTCGCCAGAATAGCCAATAAAACCTCGATTACGTCTGCCCTCACATCCCGCGAGCCCTTTTCATCGGCAAATTCCCTCTTAACGCCTCCGTCGTGCAACTGACGTTCACGAGTTTGATTCTGACTCTTAAATAATTGCCCATACACCGAGTATTCTTATCCTTTATCTTTTTCGACATCATAAATAAATAAATATAAGGTTATATATATATAAATATAATATTGTGTAGATAAATAAAATATCCCTCACCACACTTAAATAAACATCCAGTACTCGTATAATTCAATTCTGTAATAAAATTACGATTTTTCGAAACCGGTAAATAAACGCCGGAATATTGTATTTTCTTTATTTTTTTTAACGATTTATTTTATTTTTATTATTGTTATTATACTGGTTGATATTTGGACGATTCTAACCAAACTTGAACTAATTCCTTGGAAAATGTCTACCGTAATCTAATGAAGTATAAATACTGAACGATCCATAATATGATCACTTTACACAATCCTATCGTACCGTTATAATATTGTTGTAAACAAAAACGGTTTAATACCATTCCGGATAATAATTTAATATTTATTTTAATGAAAAACTGACGAATTCAAATTCAAAATAATTATCGGTATTTCCATATTTCGAACGTACGTTATTACAGGCCGTACTTTTTATAATATTCATGTTTTATTTCGGAAGTTTATAAAATGAGTTGCTAGACCGTAAATGTCGATTTCGATTCTTCCACAACTATATAGTTCAACGGTGTTGTACACGTTTGAGTCGCGAAATAACAAGTTATAAGACACCCTTTTCACGGCGGTCTATAATATACGATTATCAAACGGCCACCGGGCGTATGTACGGCACGTGTAGCGTATGCCGGCCGAGAGAACTACGTTCCTGGACGCGCGCTGTGTTTCCCGCGAGCAATATATAATATATCTCGTTTCCCTATTGCGCCGTTCCGCGGGATATCTCTCTAATTGGGCCGTACGAATGTAAAACACGGACTCGGCACGCCAAACGCTCATCCGGCCGTTATTTAAATCGCCCGACAACGCACGCGGGCACACGAATATAATGGCGATTCCGCGGTCGGTTGGGTAGAGCGGTGTACAGTGGAATAGCGATGGGGTGGGAGGCGATGACGTTGCGGTCGGAGTTAGGGTGAAGCACGTCGTACAATAAACGTACACGCACGCACGACGTACGTACTATGTACGTAGTGTACACACCTGAAAGACGATAGTGTAGTGTTTGTGTGTACGAAGGTAATGCCTCGTCTATATTGTAGTCACGATGTTTTTTTTTTTATTTAAAAGGTTACGTTTAAAAACACGGTTGTCGACAACGCCGGCCTTGTATTTTGTGAGGCCGTTGAAGGAATATATATATATAAATACATACGTATATAAGGTAGACCGGTCGAGGTGGAAATAATAATTATCACGCACACGTGTTCCGGCACGAACGTTCGACGCACCACCACCAATATACGAACCTCGCTTCGAACGGAAAAAAGTCCGCTCAGGCCTGTTGGTTGGTTTCGTTTCCGGGGCACCCCAAATACGTTCGTACGGCGTAACACGCGTTACGAATTTCCAAACTCTTACCGTGACCGCGGTAATAACGCGTGGCGGACACGCCCACAACATGTAACGTTTTACTTCGCGATATCCGATATCGATTTTATTTACCGCCTCGTCGTTTAATACCCGTGACAATTCTGGGCTCATCCAGCGAATTCGTGGTTTTTTCTTTTCAATTATAATTCGTGTTCGATTTACGTTCAAAACCAATAATGTTTTTAGTATGAAAAAAATAACGCGATTTAATAAACGCGTGACCGTGATTGTACGATTTATTTTCACGAAATAATCGAATAAAAAGTAAAATTGACGAAAAACGTAGCGGCCTAACGTCGCGTTAATGTTTTTTGAAAATTAAAACTGTATCGATTTTAATAATAACATTATAAGTTATAATTTCGTCACAATATAAACGCGTGGAAAAAACTTATAAAACATAATATGTTATTACGCGTTATTACCGGTATTGACCGCAATAAACTGTAAACTAACTGATATTATATAACCCGTAGAGGTGGTCTAAAAAAAAATATATACAATGTATTCTCGTTTGCATAATGTTTTATTTCGTCCGCTTTCGTTTGAGTTTTAAATTATAGATTTAAAAAGTGTACGATTTGTAGTTGTATGTATTACGTGCATTACCTACAACTGTATTCGTTATTATCGTAATAATACGTTTCGCGCGGTCGATTAAAGTAGAGCGTTAAAGGCATTTTACCGGTACATCGTAAACTGTTACTGTGGGTAAGTTAGGTTGTGTTAAATTTCGCGCGTGGTTTTTTCTTTTATTATTTGAAATTGAGCGTTTAAAATTATCGCCAACAATAAAAAACAAAACAAAAATAAAACGCAAATAACTCGTAAACAGTAACGCCCGACGGCGTTAATATAATTTTATATATTTCGGCCGAGTACGATGTGTTTTTTTAATTGCGTTTCCGGCGTGGCACATAAGGCCTGTCCTCTGTCTGATAAACCGACTCCTAAATGTTCACGAAACACGTATACGTTAAAACGCCGACACGATATATAGACGTGGTAGCGCGCGTGTGCGTCATCATTTCTATAGTTATATTTAATTGTCGCGACGGTGGCGTCGCAAACAGAAAACGTTATATTTGTGGTAAGTTTTTATTCGCCGCGGTCATGTAGGAAACGTCGCTTTCTCGTAACGGCCGGTAACTTTTCAATATACACGCGTGACGGCGGTGCTCTAATTTTAGAACGAATTATAGTTTTCTCCGCGTCACTTAAAACACAAAACGTTCCAATTTGTTCGGTGCATAATGTGTGTATAGTCCTTCGGCTTAGCACGGTGGCGTTAATCCTCTTTTGGAGGTCATTCCGTCGTCCGCCGACAACAAGTTAGTTTTTATTATTGTTTTTCACTCACGGTATCACTGGATTAAGGATGATCAGGGAACGATAGTATATTTTCCATTTTCTCTCTTTCGCTCTCACGGAACGCGGAAACGCTCAGTATTTGTTTATTTCTTTACTGCATTCCGGTCGTTGGTCGACTCGACCGAATTTTATGGATAGGCTTTAAATGTTTTCGATTTTTACTCTATTATTCCACCGTATTATTTTTGTTATTATTTGGTCGGTGTAGTCCCAGCAAAAACCCTCGGGCCAACAAGAGAGCCACACCAATATAGGTGGTGGGTTTTTATCGCCGTCTAACGCCGCGTAATCACCACCTCCATACAATGGCGTCTTTTGTCACAGGTACGCTCGCACCACCTTTCACCACTAATGACTCTCTAACTATCTATCTATCGATCGATCTATCTGTCTATATATATATATATATAAAGCGAATAAAAACCTAACCTCCTCGGACATATATTTTAATTTGTTGTGACCAACTTATGCGTAGGGAACACGAGTTTCGTGAACAATGTAAGAGTGGAACAGAGATGTCGGAAACGGGTCCAATGGACATACTTGGACCGCGAAGTCGTTTTGAAGGACTAGCAATAACCGTTTCCCTTATTTACCTCACCCCTTCCCATTGTATTCTTTAAAAATTTGTGTGTCCCGCTCTACGAAGTTCGCTACTACCCATTATTACAATTGTGCGATCATTTAGACGTGACCGTCAAATGACTACGCTATTGTCTCTTGGACGGTTAATTCTTCGACTTTTATTACCACCACGACCCAGGTTTATATAAATATACGTGAGCGTACGCGCGAGTGGTTTATTCTCATCAGACTGGGCGATTAATCACCGTCATTTACCCTCCCGTCACTATTCCCTACATAGCAGGCCACTCGAATTATCGTCTGCCCGGTTCGCTTCTTGTTTTTCTCCCTATCTCCTTTTCTGTCGCTCCATAGCAAATGGAACCCGAACACAATGACGGACGGCCGTCGCTTACTTAGACTTAAACACGCACAGCTCGTCGTGTGACAGACGTCGTCGGCACCATTCCGTTTTTTTTCTTCTGGTGATGAACACACCGGAAACGTTCACTGTTTTTCGCTAGTAGCGAACTTGAAGGCAGTGACGGAATGGTATCAACCCCATACGTCTCTAGGGGATGAGTCTTTTTTTAACGATGGCGCTGATTAAACGTTCCGTTTATTCAAACAATACGAAAAATATCGATTTCTCTTAAAATTAACGCCACGAAAAAAACTGGGAATACTCATTGTTTATTTTTTTACAAATTGTGACCATTTCGCTTTACGACGATGAAGATTATTTAGAAGGGGAGGAGGCATATTTTCTGAATTGTTTTTGATTTTTATCTCAACGAGTTTGTATCATTCATATTGTTTATACGCCTGCATATAATACGAAAATGTACAGATATAATTGCAAAATAATTAAATTTTAATTATTAAAAATTATAGCTTAAAAAGGGAAAGAAGGAAATATTTTATAACGTAACTCATACAATCCTTATTAGATGATTTACGACATATTTGTTTACTTATATTTATATATCTATAATTTGGCATAACAAATATAAGTATACATATGCGATTTTATTTTAATCGACCTGATTTATCGCAATATTAATCGTTTAACTCATTTAGAGTTTTATATGGTTGATTTCCAATATTTTTTATTTTTTTTTCAATTTTTAAAATATAACGTATTGAATAACGTATACATTTCAAAATTGCAGGTTTTATCTTGTTAAAAAATCAAATACCATTCACATTTTATTTACCGAATAAATTTATTAATTTTTGGTATCGTAATAGCAATTGTATGTATTACAGGGACAATATATCGATATAATATTATTAATTTATTGTGACGTGCGTAAAATTTATTCGTGTGTCCTTGTGTTGTAACCATTTCTAATGTATTCAATGCAAAATAATTAATATTTTTGTTCAAATAAACATTTAAAAATTTATTTCGAGTAATAAAAATATTTAATCACAAAAAAAAGTTAAAACTTTAAATTTTAAATTGTGCTACTTTAAGTTTGAAAACTTTTTAATCGCACTAGTATTGTGCTTCGGATAAAATATTAAAAATGATAATATCCTCAGTTCAGAAGATTTGACAGCTGGTTGGTGTATGTAGTATATTATTTTTCTATTGTGTACTTAAGGCAAATAATACTTTGGTAATAGAACGGAGATAAAAACCTTATAACGCTTCAAATGTTTTCGCATTATTTAAAATTTTCCTGAAGATTGGTTTGAATAAATATTGAAGTGTTTTTAATATCCTTTAAAGCGCAACTTTTTACTATGTATACATGTGCATTGTATGACGTCTGGATCAATTCTAATCTAAAGCAAATTGCGTCACAAATCAAATAAAACAAAAAACCTTTGTGGTTTTCTTTCCTTTTATTTTTTTAATAAAATCCCTTTGAAGCCACCGTAACAAATCGTCGGTTGAAAAATTCTTTATACGAATTCAACTTCGAAATTATTACATACACATACACACAATGGGACTATTCATATGCAATAATAAATATATTTTACGCGTGAAATGAAATGTATTTAAAGATTACCGAGTGATTCGTATATTTTTATCCACATGGCACAATAATTATTACTATGATACATTATAGACGATGGTACGTTTTGAACAATAAAAATGAAAAATTATTTCGAATTCTAATTCAATAAAAAATTTTATTGACTGAATTTCCATTCTATGTTTTATTCATTTGGAGAGGCTTAATAATAGACGTTCCACAACAGGCATTCGTGTATGTTTATTTTATTCGGAAACCATTTTCTATTCCCTGCTGTTCTGCAGACGTATTTAAAATTCATCAAAGTTGTCACGAGCGTTAAAACGATTAAAATAACAAGGAACTACACAATATTATGTATGTAGTTAGTAACTTAGCGAGGATTCGTTATTTTCTCGTATTGACTGTCATTAAACGATTCGAATTTTGAAAACAAAAATAAGTAGTAACCGGCTGCAGTTTAATGCTATTCACGTTCCTGTCCTTCTTAATCACGAATTATGTTGAATTGTCTCGACGTATACGATATACGCGTTTTCCGGGCCTTTTAGTTTCGTAAAAACGAAAAGGCTTATGAACTAGACAATCTGCACGTACCGTTAGCGTTTTCTCCAAAATCGTTTAACAACGACGACAATAATACATAAACCGCGGCTTGAAATTGGAACGGAACCAAGTAGGAAGTAACGCGCACGGTGTTTTACAGGAGATCCGCGCCGTGACTAATAACGAATTTCGGTATTGGTTAATGAGATTGCGGTGCAAAACGAGATTAGCTAAATAAGTTTAATTGCCAAGACTAGCGCGTGTATTTTGTGTGATTATGTGTGCGTGTGTATGCACGCGTATTTGTGCGTATGTTCGGCATTTACATTAACACAGCAAAGTTTAACGTTGCGTAATTTTAATTCCCGTTGTAGTGTTTCGGGAATTCGATCGAACGACGTATTAAGGATATATTTATATCTCGCCGTATAGAGTTTTGGTCGTGTGGTTTCCGTTCTGAATGAAAACCGTACTTAGCACGAATGCCGATTGCTTATCGAAATTATTATTATTATTATTGTTCTTTTAATTTTCTCGTTGTACGTGTAAGATTGTTTTTATATGACGGTATTTATATGATGACATTTATGCGAGTCGACTAACATCATTAACCACAATCGTGTTACTACGGTTTAACCGCGCTGTTAATTTGCCTATCCGACGCGCCGTCATAACATATGACTAATCCTTCGAACCACAGACCGCAAGTTGTATGAAATTATTTGTAACGAGTGTGATGGTTTCTTTTAAAATTATTATTTACAAAACAGTACTTATCGGATATACATACCATGCAGGTCATAATTTATGTTTCTACTTAAACAATTCGGATAGGAAAACGAAACAGGAAATTGTTTGTGTGTTGAGTACGTCACCAAGAAGATGTCGTTTAATGTAACAAAGTATTACCGGAATCGTAAAAACGAATTAATCAATTTGAATTTAATACGTCAACAATAACAAATACCATACAAATAAATTAATTTAATTCGCGATACGATAAATAATTACTGCTATTATTATTTAAAATATACGACCATGTTCGGACGTACAACATTCATCGTAATAAAGAATCCGGCGTAAAAATACTTTTAGATAGTCGAATTCTTATACACACGAGCGTGCTTTAAGTTTTTTCTAAAGCGAACAGTTGTGACGAAATTATGTCAATGATATAATATTAGCGGTATTCGTCAAAATATTCACGAGCTGTTATGTAATTATATGTTATATTACTATTTAAAACTGTTTTCCCTCGTCAGACAAAAGTATATACGTGGCCCACTCTTAACGCCAATATAAGTCACTTAGCTAATTTGAATCGTACACAAAGCTTCGCCCGTATAATATTCGTGACTTTGTTTATATATTATGGTGTATAACGACAATTCAATTAACCACTTTATTGCCGCGGTGCTGTGGGAATATAACGAAGAGAAACCGAGATTACGGTTTGCGTGTTTTAATAAAAATAATTTATAATTTATATTATATATATGAGTATCCCGGTTACGATAAATTGGAATAATTAATCGTCCATTATTATCATATGACTATGTTGGAGGCGCTCAACTTTAGACACGTGACACATTTCACACGTCCGAGTAAAGGTTCGTTATATATTTAACGTGTACGTGTGTCACGCGTATACAATATTATATTGTCGTTCTATTAATTTGTAAAAAAATTATCTTTTTTCAAACAAAAAATGCATTACGTGTACGTGTTTTCGGTTAAATTGACGCGTATAAACGATAAATAAATAACGCGGTAATTACGTTCGTCTTTAGCGTGAACTGTGTAAATAAAATTTCTATACTATATAATTTATAACACTATCATGTTTTCACTATTGTGTTAAAACATTTATTTCTGCATATTTTGACTAAAATATATTCAAACATATAGCATTTGTTTATTGTTGTTATTTTTTTTTTACAGGTTTCGGTTTCGTTACTTTCCACTCTGAAGACGTAGTAGACAAAGTCTGCGAAATACATTTTCACGAAATCAACAGTAAAATGGTGAGTTTATGTTGACTGTATTTATTTTAATTAATATTTATAGTTGTTTTTACTTATTGATCCGAAAAATGTGTAGATAAGTTGAAAATGTAGAATTTCATTTACTTATTTTCATATTTATTGGTTATTATTAGACTCAAAATGGATATTTCTTTTACTTATGGTCGGAAATCGCTTACAATTATTTTTTTAAACGCATATTTTCGTAATTATTTTAAATTTTTTTAATAATTTTGTGTTTTAAAGCTTTTCGTGATCTTAGTAAAATAACCTTGTTAATTATGATTCAAATATACTTTGGTGATCGTTCCAATCAAACGTAATTATAGGGAACATAGAAAAAGATAAAATTTAATAAATTTCATTTCAGTAGGAAATGTGATTAAAAAAAATTGTTTTCAAACGATAGTTTAAATACTTAATATTTTTATTTTTTATTCACATATTTTTTGAAATATATTAAGGCATAATTTATTAATACGGCGCATATTTCTCTTCGTATGAGTCCATGAACTTTCGAACCATTTAATAACCATAATAACGATTATATATAATATTTTTAAGAGTTTTGGATTTTACGTAACAAATCTCGCGTAATGATTTTAGTACTACTACTAGTTTAGAATATTTCGAAAAGCGGTTATACGTATTGATGCAATAGATTTATATTATGCGATTTACAAAACTAATATAGATTTATATTAGTTGACTAGATCAAATATACAAACTTGTATTAGGAATGAATAAAGGAATGGTTGAAAGATAATTTTTTTTAGTAAAAGCATTTCGTAGGTTGTTTATGTTGAAGGACGAACATATATTACGACGGGCTAAAACAGTGAACGTTCAGATGATATTATAATTTGCGTATTAATTACGCGAACTTCACCAAACACGACGCCGTATATAAATATTTATATTTGGTATCATTACAGGCAACTTTCGAAACTGCTGTTCTTGTAATAATTTGGCGCGAGAAAATATAAAACAAACATCGCGTGTGTTCGTTAAAGCGATACCACACACTTAATTGTGCGTGTGAACGCGTAAAAGACGGTGTGACTGAATGGCGTATTGTTAATATAATAACGTTGTAAAATTCTCGCGGGAATATTCGAAAAACGTCATGTGTGAAAATCATTAAAAATCGTCTTACGCATACTGTTCGTCCTGCGGGACACACTTAAAAAAAAACATCCGTTTTGTCGAGATAAGAAAACACGAAGAAACATTCAAACGAAACACGCGTGATTTGAATAATACATATACTATTCTATTTTGACGTCCGGCGCACAAAAAGATGGAAATATGGGATAACGTTTTATAGAGAATTCTCGACTGTTTCTATTAAGATCTCGACCACAACGCGCGGTTTCACGTTCGTACCCGTACCTACATCCGAACAGTTCGATGTTTAAAGTAATCCATTTCCAAAACAGTTTCAAGCCCGATATATATAACATATTCCTTTTATGGATGGTTCGCAGCGCGTCTAAACATCCGATTGATGTGTGGCGACTGTGAAACCACACTGATATATACATAGATCATCCCTCTCCTTTACGATAAAGTCTCGTTGCCTGCTATTATTGATTTTGGGTTAATAACAGTTAACGCTGTTTAGTGTCTGCTGTTCGTGATCAGAAAGATTAGAAGAGCGACGAGGAGACGAGCGTAACGAGTTAAAAAACAAAAATTTGTAAATATGTATTATGACGCGTGCTCGGAGCCAAGAACGTCGAAACTGTGGCCGATTTAATTTTTTTTCGTCGAAATTCTCATCGATTTCTCGACACGATACCAGCATGACCGGGCAAGTGCACTGGTGAGAGAAAACGAAAGTATAAAAAAATTAAAGCGTACGATTACCCGTAACGAGTTATTAATGCGTAAAAGCATTAACCGAAGATCGAGTACGGTCGCCACCGGATGGCTGTAATCTTCAGGAAAGGGTTGTTACGACCCCACAACGTATTAGCGGCATAAAACTAGCGCTGTGTCGCGTCGTTATATTATTTTTTCGCGTATTTTATTTAGTCGGTTTTTATTTATTTTATTATTATTATATTTTTTTCGTCCTAGCACGCCCATTCACCTCTCTTTCTTTCTCACTCTCACTTTTCCACTCCGTCACCGTGAAAAACTGGCCTGACGAACGTCCCTGCGGAATTGTTTTAATCTCTACAAAACGGCGGTGGCACGAACGTTTAAAATGGTAACGCCATCGCGCACGATGGGAACGAGTTGATTGGACGTGAAGGGTACACACACACACACACATCCTGACGCTGTTGTCCAGGGCTAATGTGCGCTATTAATTGTTTTCCGGTAATTAATGTAATGTCTGGGCTTTAATGTTTTTCGAAGGGTTAATTTAATTTTACACCGCTACCGATACGGTCGAGTAGGTGAGGTCGTCGAGGGTTGCGGGCGATAGTGGCGGAGGTGGCGGAGGCGGCGGATGGAGACCTTATCGACGTGCCCCGATAGAGTTAAAATTAATTAATCTTCCCGTTTGACATAACTCCAACCGTTCGATACCCCGATGTGTGTGTGTGTGTGTGTGTGTGTATATATAGGCGATTTATGCGCGTGTATAAATACGTGTATACGAGCGAAACCATCGAGGGTGGGAGGCGTAAAAAAAATCATAATACATAAAAAAAACTAACGAAAATTTATTGTTATTATTACCATGTGTATATATTCTCTCCCTCGCCAATGACTAAGTCCGTTTGGGGAACACATACATACACACACACACATATAAATATATTCATATATTTGTGCGTGTCGGCGTTTGTGTTAGCTTGTTAATATTTTTGAACATACCGTGTTGGCCTCGGTCAGTCCACTACCCTTCGTCTTGTTTTCTCTGAAATTTATGGAAACGATTCGGTTGTTTATAATACACAATAGTGTTATATATAGTCACGTATTCGATACGTACAATTTGTTAATTTATCCAGAACGAACAAATTACTTTGAACACGTTAAACACAAATAAAACGACGCTTTACATTATAGTCCACGAAAACACTATCGCAGCTACTGTACAAAACGATAACGGGTAGCGAACTTTTTGTAGAATATAATAACAATCCTCGTATTTAATAAAATGTAACACACAGACACACTTACATTTTTTTTTACAAACATTTTAATTAAAGTGATTTCCGTTTTTATTTAGCGACGTTAAAAACGAATTAACGACGAATTAAAAATAATACCTAATATGCATATTCTTAAATTATCATCATAAATATACAAAAATGTAAATAAATAAATACTCGTATTAAAAAATAAAATAACGAAACAAAGTAATTTCGAATCGCATAAAATTACAATAAATTAACGCAGTTTTGTTATTGTTAAATTTGAATTTTTTCATCGACTTAATTGGGATAAACGTTTTAATGTAATAACCGTAATTTGTATACTTTATCGAAACAATATAAAAAGAAATTAATTTAAACTTATAGGGATCTTATAATTTGTTTGATATGGTAATAGGACAAAGCTGTTTGTGTATGTATCGATTAGAGAATGCAGTTAATGATTAGGTAATGTGACGGGGATCGCTCGACATAAGCCGAATATCTCCTAAGACTACAAAACAAGAATTTGCCAGACGGCTATCGATCAAAATTGTTATAGACGTACATAAAATATTTAAACATATTAATCAATTGGCATTATAAGACACCAAATAGTGTCTACGAATTGTAGGAAACACTTTGGACTTACCGTTATATTTTATTACAGACTTTACGTATATATATTTCAGTAAGTTTTAGGAAAATAGCGCGCAAAATATTATCAAACGGATTTAACGGATCCACCGTGTACAGCTGAAGCGTAATTGCCTATTCGAAGTGCCGTGTTTTTGTCGTTCAATTTACTCACAAATGTTTAATAATACATTTCATATTTCCACGTAACGTCGAACTGCTTTAGAAGCATTTTATTGCGATCTATATAATGATTAGTACAATATATGGACATTATTTATACGAAACGATTAGTGACGGGTGATTTCGTGTTAGGGAGGTTGGCCTATCATAATAATCGTCCGTTTTCTCGAGCAGAAAAAAAACGTTTCGATTAGGTTTTCAAAGAATAAATGAACGAATATTATAAAGTTTGTGGGCGATATATGTAATATACAGTTAGCAGCGTGTGTCCGCCTCGGTGTCCTCTGGTTGGACGAATTTATGTCGTTTGTACACGCGACGTAGGTGGTGATAGTGGCGGTGTGAGGGTGAGTGACGATAGAAGAGGGGTCAACAAAAACGAGATGGGAACATGACGAGAAATGGGTCTTTTGTGCTCGATCCTTTGTTACGTCCGTCGTTTTCTATTTTTATTCCTCGATCGTGCGTGACCCGCAGAACCGGAAAATTACCCAATCAAGTCCTGTGGCCATCACACGGGTTCGAAGAGAGACATTTGAACGAAATCCTGAAACAATAATATAGAGGACGTCGAATGTGGCCAGCGTGCAGAAGAAGAGATGGAATATTGGGAAAATCGTCGGTCTCCGTTTTTCTAACCCCTCCGTCGGCACATGCGTCCGAGCCGGATGTCATTGACGGACATCATTTAAAGCTTTGTGGTCGGCATATACGCTCACGTACTTGTATATATATGTATGTATACGTGCGTATATGTGTATAAAACGTTTTTGCGTAACACGCGGCGTTATCTAACCGCAATTACCTCGGTACAAAACATAATGTAACAGCGACGGGCGAACAAAGTGTACGACAAAAATAACGATAAGACTGGAGAGTAAAATATACGCGGACGAGTTTGTGTTTGTACGAAAAAAGGATATAACAAATTTATAAAATGTATGACTACCATTCCGCCGTCGGCAGATAAGCGTGTTTCTCGTGTGAGACCTTTTTTAAATTTTTTTTCGCGTATCGAAACGGCGGTCTCCGTCGAACAAACATTAGTTTTTCGCAATGAATATATGTAGAGGCACCGATGAATAATCAGCTAGTGTCGGGTGCTCGTATGATAGATTGTCACCTCACAGCTGTACTTGTTTCTATATGTTTGCACATCTTCGATGGCTATATTGAGAGAGGGTGACTATTATTAAAACTTACCTTCAATACGCGAAGTGTATTTGTGTATGTATATATGTATAAATATATACGTATATAACATATCTTTCTACATTGTGTACGAGGTATTTTTCATCTCCTACCCTTCACCCACCATCTAGAATTTTCTCGTTTCAATACGTCTCGGTTAACTTTCTTTTGAAATGCTAATTTCACTCCATTCTAAACGTCGCACGATCCTTAGCAAGACTCCTGAACCTTTACACCCTGACCTCCAAATCTGTCCGTTCCGCAATAGTAACCTTCGATAGTCATATAGTATATAGCGAACGGAAGCTGACGAATAATCGTCTAAGGAACAGCGCGTAGTATTAAGTACGAATCACACAGTGTATACGAATGTAAACGTTAAACGATATTTTGTTACAAAGTAGTCCGATATGATATGGAAAACCATTACTGTGTATTGTAGCAATTTTCGCTAATGTTTGTTAGGAATTGGTTGCGAATACAATCGAATTTATTTCCGATTTGAATTTGGCAAATCACCATCGCCCAAGATCCTATTCGTTTTTAAAAAGACTATCGAATTTCATTTTCGCGTTTTCCGAAAATCGTCGGCTCTTTACAGACTTGTACATAATAATAAAAATTTTTATTTTCTCGTATGTCTTGTCCCAATTTATTTGAATTTTTCACGGTTATTTCGCTAGTAAAAATTTGCGCACGGTACATAAAAGTTTAAGGCACGTTCGTCACGTACGTGGCGGTAAATGACGCGAAACGAATTTTTCGTATAAATTGTTCATTATTAGTCGTGTCCTACGCTGAGGCCCATACGACGAACAAATCCGTATTTACGTATATCCCACGTTATAAATAGATTCGATACGATCGATAATGTATTTTATTCCACCTCGGTACGCAATCACAACAGACCATTCTTCGATTAATATTTTGATCGGTGGCGGCGGGCAGTCCATTCGGCGTTTTCGATTACGCCGTCAGTTCTCATAGAATATGGCGGTGTGCTATTATTGTTAATTTTAAACATCGAGACGATTGTATAATACACGCCGGAACGCCTCGTTCGATGTTTTTACAGTTACCGTGTAGTAACTTAAACCAGGAGCCGCTTTTTTTAAATTTTTTCGCTCGGTGTAGTCAACTTTTACGCAGCGGTCGCGTGAATTTTTCCCGGTCGGGCCGGCGTACAAGGCAACGGCTGTTACGGCGGTATGGGCGACTGATATAGGCGTGTATCCGGCGATAATTATTATCGCTCCCGAACTGAATTGTACGATTGTTTTATCGATCACTTGTGTGGATACCTAGCGAACGCGCTACGAATTTTACGATAATTACGCGCCGGCTGCTCATAAACCGACTCCCTCGGAATTGCGGCGGGTTCCGACCGTTAAAACGTAAACGGTACGGCTTATAAATAATATTTAACGGTTTAACATAACATCTGCGCATACAACGCGAATATTATCCGGCGCTATAAGCGCTGTAACTCCTCCTAGTCGTTTTGTAGAATGACGGAAAACATCGCCGGCTGTTTAATGATATATTGTATTTAATGACGTTTACGAATTGCAACGTAACGACGGAGGTTTACGGATATAAGATCATGACCATGACGTAATAAAAACATAAGGAAAAGGATGAAATCGCCCGAAAAATTATGAACCAATCGAATTTTTAACGTTGTGGCAACGTTCCCGGAATACGTTTTTTAAAATCGTATCCGTATTTACCCGGTGATAGGGTTTTCCCAAAAACCTAAGGCGTTATATTTTAGTTTTGTTAACAATAACGTACACATAAACACGGGTGACGGATTTGTTTAGTTTCTTATCTATCAAATTCGAAATTAAATTATAAGTAATTAGGGGGAATATTGAATTACCCGTAGAAATCTCGTAACCATGCTATTCTTTATTTTGAAACTTAAAGCATTCGATCGGTTTGTTACGTATCGTTAGGTACATTAAACGGTAATTGATTGACGTTAATAACAGCGAACTAATAATAAATAAACTTAATAACAACTTCCTATAACTATACCAATATGTTGGATAGTATTATACAAATCACTCGATTCGTATTTTCGAAATTTTAAATGTCCGTTATTACATTTAAAAGTAAAATTAGGCAATTGTAAAATCAAAAATGTCGTTGATTAAGAATGTAGAAGATGGCGCGCCGCCACGTTGATTTATCAGAGAGAAAATTCGTTATTCGTGCGCCGTGACGTTAATATCTCGTCTTACACGCGAGAAAATTTTATCAAGCTTAAGTTCTTTGTTGTAAATAAATCGTATACGAAAAATGGTTTAACCGATTTATTTCGCTTTACTCGCGACGAACGTACGCAACATTCGCCAAAATAACACACAAAATCGATAGTTAGCGTTAAAAAACGTTTTGTATATCGCAAGTGGCAAAAATGTGATATTATTACTCAATACATTCGGAGTGGTATAAGAAATACAAAAAATGAGTGTCTATCGTTCTTCTCTGTCTAACATTTAGTGTTTTTTGAACCGTCTATGAGTTTTCACGGCTTTTACGACTATTAATTATCGACTGTTGTTATCCGTATTCTTCACTTACCTTCTGTGGAGTTGACCATCGACTCTACTCTCGTTTTTTCTTGTAATTATCAGTGAACACATTTTGCTCCTTGTCTACTGTCACCCTAAGTCGGGCTACGTGTCGCGCCCTCCATAGTTTTAATCGACCGTTCTCCTCGGTCTTCGCCCTGTAAACAATTAAGAGTAAGCACAAAGCATAATTGTCGCCATATACGGTGTCCGATTTTTAGCTCCCACTGACTTACTAACGTGAACGATTCCATTTGGTTTGCAGGTGGAATGTAAAAAAGCGCAACCGAAGGAAGTGATGCTGCCGGCCAACCTGGCGAAAACGCGAGCGGCTGGCCGCGGAACATACGGTGAGTTAATTGTAATGAAAAAATCAGGCGCGGGCTCGTGCGCCGCCGGCGGCGGGTCGCGAGTATGCCATCATCACCATCATCATCACCGTCTCGTCGGTTCGCCGTCTAGTCAGCACCACCATCAGGGTGGCGTCGTCTCCGGTGCGGGCACCGTGACGACGGCTGGCGGCAGTGGCGCGTGCGGTGCCGGTGGAACGGTCGGCTTGATTGGTGTAGGTGGCGGTGTCGGTGGCGGTGGTGGAATAGGAGGAGGCGGTGGCGGCGGCGGTAGCGTTAGCGGCGGCGCGATTTTGACGGGTCACCATCATCACGCGGCCGCCGCGGCGATTGGTTACCGTTTCGCTCCGTATCCGTTGCCGCAACAATCGGTGGCGGCCGCTGTGGCGGCCGCCACGGCCGCCCAACAGCACCACCATCATTTGCATCACCATCAGCAGCAACAGCAGCTGCAGCACCAGCACCAACACCATCACCACCACCACCAACAACAGCACCACCATTTGCATCAGCAACAGCACCATCATCACCATCAACAGCCCGCGGCGGCGACTGCCGCCCTCGTACAGTTACCGATGATCGGGGCGGCGATGCAACAGGCGGCCGCGTGCAAACGGCTGCTGGCCGCCGCCACAGCCGCCGCTGCCGCCGCGGGCGTCCGGTTGCCCGTCAACCCGCAACCGACGCAGCCACCCCCGCAGACGGTCGCGTTTAATTTGCCCGACGGGTTGGCGTTCGCCGTCCAAGGGATGCCCGGCACCGCCGACATTCCCGCCCTATATCAGACCGCCACCATACCGTTAACGTTTTGAACCTCCCAACCTCTTTTGGCTCCTTCCCCTTATCCCTCGCAAAAATTTATATTGTACCGGACCGCCCCGTGCGAGATACGATTATTTTTTCCGTTGCCGCTTTTTTTTTTTTGTATTAAAATCAAAAATTTTTTAAAACTTAATATAATTGCCCGTCATTTACGATTTTTCTATTCGTGTTCCCCACCTTTGCCCTTAATCGCTACAATTCCTCTACCGACTCGAATCGACTTTTATTTTCGTCTCATATTCAGCCACAATGTGTACATATATGTCCGACATTATCACGAAAACATAGAAAACAAAAACAATAGAAACGATTATTGCGTGCGACGGTTTGTTTGTTTGTTTTTTTTTTTTGCGTGTGTATGCCGATTGTGTAAATCTGGGAGAGCTTTGGGACTCGTGTAGCGAAAATTCAAAAATTTTACTCGCGGCCTATGTTTTACCGACCAAAATGGATGTACTAGAACCGTAAGTTAACTCTGTCTGATGTGGCCTGCTCTTGGTATTTATTTATAATTGTTTTTTTTTTTGCTATATATATATATGTATGTATATATATATATATAATTGTCAGTTATTGACCTTATTCCAGTAGTGTATTTAACGTAATAATTGTCGTTGTCGAAAGTTTGTTTCGATAAGCGAATATGTTCTTTATAACAACGACGAAACACACGAGTTTAGATAATAGACAAATAAACCAACATTAGATAATTGTACCTAAACATATTTACGTATAACATAATATATCCGTAGAATAGACCATATACGTATTATATCTTTGTGATGTTTTTTTATATATTTATGTAATCAATATACCCCGTTATTGTAAATTGATTATATTTTCGTAATCACTTAGTCAGTAGTGGTTTGTTGGGCCGTTTAGCTGCAACTTATTTTGGATATTTTACTTTTAAATTCCCACCCGTTGTTCCAAACGACGTTGTTGTACACGGAATAACAAACGTAGTGTCGTAAAAAATTATCTAATAATTAACCATATCGGGTGTCGTTTTTTTCTTCGTGTACGTGTCAATACAAAGCATTTAAACACATATCACACACACACACACACACACACACACAAACACATATTTATATATATATATATTATATATTCACATAATTTATCGGTGCAAAAATATATTTTCAAGTTTTCGATCGTACGTATACATTATGTATTTAAATATAAAATATTGTCCACGTTTTTATTACGACGTATTCGATATTTATCGATCAATTCTACTTTCTAATGTCTTCCGTGAGCGTATCATTTTCCTTATCTATACACATATTACTCGACGAGAACTCCTTAAGAGTTATTAATTATCGTTGTTTTCGTTTTGTATCAATTTATCAATTACAAGACTGAAAAATAACACATAATCAAAACGATTCAGTATTATTTACGTATTTTGTTAAGTCAAATGTTTTTAAAATAATTAGTCAGATAGTTTGGTCTTGTGTAGCCCACGTTGTCATTTCGATACGAGTATATGTATATATATATATATATATATTACTATTATATTTTATTATTTGAATCCGATTAATTTGTTTTTATTTATACGCTTAAATCTCTTATTAAACATTTTGTATACGTTTTACCGTATCGTCATCGTTATAACGAATATAATAGACGGGTTATAGGATATTCCTAAAATATGGATCTGCTCAAAATGCGTAGCTTTAGCGGCTTTAGACACTCGCCAATTTTCGTTGAAAATATCACCGCCCAAGTACCTATTCCGTTTTTTTTTTATTATTATAACGTGATTCTTATTAAAAAAAGGGGAAAAAATCTCGCTTAACGGGCCAAACAGTTTGATGGGATTTTTTCATCATATTGTCCGACATTAATCGGCTTACGCTCTCTAAGGCATTATAAGCTCTTGCCAAAGTTCCGATCGATATTCTTTAGACGCTTAAAAAAAATACTATATTTTCCCCTTTCTTCATATAACGTTCACGCAATAGATCGGGATGGACGTAACAGTTTCGTTGCACTGACAGCTCTACGCGGCGCATCCAAACCATTAGTTTAGAAAGATTTCATAACGACGTAAAGCTGAAAAAAAATATAACACGAAAGGATTTATTTTTTATTACTTTAAGTACCGAAGTATATATATTACTACACGAACATTACATTAAACATATCGATGTAGTTTTTTTATTAAACTAAACGAGTGAGTTACATACTACCTATATTAATACCGTGCGTACAACAAGTAAATTGAATAAGTACAGCTAGAAATTTCTTGTACCGCTTTTTTGAAATAATAATCCATTTCATACGCCGGTATTTAACATTTTGAAAGCATTCAAATTCTACTTTGTTTAAGTACACCAACATTTTCGACAAAACACTTTTAGTAATATTACGAATATCGTAATTATAGACATTTTTTCGGAATTGAAATAAAAACATTTGGCGAACATCCAAATTGTTTTCGCGAAACACTCTGAAATTGGTAACGGACACCTACCTTTGGAAATCGACGCCGTAATTTATATTTTAAATTTTATAAACGAATCGACAAGTTTCAAATATATTTCCTTATGCGTAATTTGTCTAGTCGTTTTAACGCACATATGTACACAACATATTCGAACGAAAACTACACGTATAATAGCATTATACAATTTAATTTAAACTATTGGAACCACGGTGATCAAATCATAGTGTACTGTCTTAGATTAAACATATTATATGTGATCCTTTTGAATTAGTTTGACGTTTAGTGGATATTTCAATTGTATTTCTACATCTATATATTATTGTTGTATTTAGATAGTGTTATTGATTAAATATATATATATATCGTAATGCATCCCCGATATATTCATAATAAATGAGTCGGAATGGACACTTTACAATGGTTTCCAATCCGGCTGCGTATTTTAGTCTCCAAATAAAATATACATTGAAACGTGTCTATACGACCTTCGCAATAAGTCATAATAAATAATTTCCTATAGTTGTCATCCCATTATTATTATATAAATATATATATATATATATATATTATATTATACTTGAATTCAATATAATACCGCCTACCTTACTTTATATTTAGATAACGTATATTCTTATTTCGCAAAACATTATTAGATTTAGGTTTTATTTTTCAACTTTTTTTTTAATATTTTTCAATATTTAGTTGAAACTAATTATATATTTATACTACACGTAAACACATAGTCTTATAGTTTAGATCAGTCCTGAAAGCTCTCACTCGAAATGATTCGTTGATTCATTATATTTCGAAAATAATGACTACCGCGTTCTCCTCCCATAATTTAACCGTCCTGATAATTTGTATGACAAAATAATTAAACGTTTTTATAATAACACACACGTTTAAATGGATGAATAAAGTTTACAATAAATGTGTATTGAAGAGATTATTTCATATGTTCTTAATAAATTGATTTGTAATAAATAAAAATATTGTACGACGTTAAATCGATAAGATTTTATTTGTGTTATAATATTAATACGCGTGATTTTTTTTGATTTTTTTAGATTTTATGTGGCCATTGGGGACCTTGCCTGACGGTAAGTACAATTTTTATATTTTCTCAGTAAATTTACAAAACAATTAATATATATATATATATATACTTATTATAATACGTAAATATATTTTTTTAAACTTCGGTCCCGCGCGCGTATTATTATAATCACATTGTCTACTTTTTGTACCTGAATATTATTAATTGAATAAAGTTTAACGGAGCTGTCCGATTTTGGCGTCATTAGTAACATATCACGTCAAGGCTGATGTGCTACGTCGTTACAAAATAATAAACATTACCTCTACGCTCTCCTCTCCGTGCGCTTTTCCGAAGGCGATGCGGACCCGGTCGTACACAATGGAGCTTCTCCTATACGCACATATGAGTTGGTTGGATTGTGGAGAAAGGGGGGGGGGTTAGACGGCTGATTGGTCGGATGACGATGAAGATCCGGGGGTCTTTGTTAGGGGAGGGTGCGATGACAGGGGAAGGCGTTCAGACAATGACAAATGGTTTCCTCCACCGACCCCGACCGAAACGACGGTGGCGAACCGAGGGAGGAAAACACCGCTGGATGGTGTGGGAGGTAGATGGCTGACACTCTCTGCTGCGGGGTTCGCATAACAAATTATTCTAAGACACGACTAATTCCTTTATCGTGTCCGGCTCGTTCCCGTCGTCACAATTCTCATTAATCCGTTCGATATGTATCGCCGACGTCGTCAAAACGATTCATTTTAATCGTATAATAATTTATTACAGAAATTATATTAGTAATTCCTTCTGTCAAACGTAGTAGTAACAGTAGGACAAGTAATAGTTGTGGGGGCAGTAGTACTAGTAGTAGTAAGGAACTAGCACTTTTTCCCTAATTTTGTCTTTCCCTTAAATGAAACGAAATGAAAATCCTATTGTTAAACGGTTATACGCTATATTTAATTGTAATTGTTATATTTTGTTATTCTTATTATTCTTCTTATTATTATTATTATTCTTATTATTATTATTATATTGCCACTGTCGTTCAGACTTTTGTTTTGCGGAAAAAATAAATGAAAAAATGCTTCGAATAAAACATTATATAATACGTGTGTACGTTGTGCATTTATCCCGAGCCATTTTTAATTACGGATAATAACTGTGTCAGCCGCTGGCTCATTTTTTTATTTATTTTTTTTATAAGCCCCTTGTCACTCTAAAGTACTAGAAAGGATATGGAAGCTTTTCTGGTGCCCGACAAATGGATTCGTGTACGTCCAAACAGTCATCGCGACATTTCCAAGACGGATGATCGCCCTCTCCTTCTCTATTTCTCCCTCCCTCTCATAACATTCGGTGAAACGCGCTCTCCAATTTCGCGTGCATTTCTCTATCTTTCTTTCTCTCTCTCTCTCTCTCTCTCTCTCTCTCTCTCTCTCTCTCCCTCTCTATTTTTCGCGCTCGTGTATGTTTATGTGCGGGAGGGGGAGAATTATATGACGGTGAAAGGGGAAAAAACATTTGACATTCATCCCTCATTTTATCCTAAATTCCCGCTCATTTCCGAAAAAGACGAGATCCGGTAGAACACGACGAATCACCATAATGAATTCGTAATATCAATCTTCGGTACAAAATACTGATGAGTGGGTATAGCAGACACGATTGTTATTATGGGATGAGTGAGAAGGGAAGAGGTGGTCCCTTTGAAAGGAAGCAGTATTCGTCAGCAACCGACGAAATCGCGCGAAAACTATTATTTATGAACGCACTTCCATTGTCTATATTCCCGAGGCTGTACAATGTCTATATATAAATATGTTACGAACATGAAATTTGAAATAATGTGTTTGACATATTATTATTATTATTATAATACTCCGCGCATAAGTCTACCAAAC
Source organism: Geopemphigus sp. TES_GeoC_2020 (assembly GCA_025469175.1). Taxonomy (NCBI): domain Eukaryota; kingdom Metazoa; phylum Arthropoda; class Insecta; order Hemiptera; family Aphididae; genus Geopemphigus; species Geopemphigus sp. TES_GeoC_2020. Next base: position 12,255 of record JAIPRN010000377.1, on the reverse strand, counting down.
ACCATCATCCATTTGCTGAGGATTTCTCTGTAGTAGAACTGTGCGTTAAAATAATTCTAAAAACAAAAGATAAAAACCAAATAAAAAAATAAACACTCGCAATTATTTTTCGTGTTCCGCAAGAGTCATAAAAACCCAACTTATGTGAGTATTACAGTCAAATAGTGAATTCGTTGTATTTGTATTATTATTATTTTACAAGAATAGTATTCCGTCATTTTAGTACCGTACATATTGATTGTTATCAAACAATTAGTGTAGCCAAACCGTTAATAAAAAATTATCAAAACGAAATTCATAGCAACTCGGGTAAAATCCACACGTTGAAATTTTTCTTTTTCTTTCAAATTCCAGTTTAATTTTTACTGTATTGTACAATTGACTGTTTTCAGACAATATTGTGCATTTAATCTATATATATATAGCGATAATGAACCCTATATATATATATATATAGGGTTCATTATAGCTAAACATGTTTGGATTTTAATTTTTTCAATTATTACAATTTATTTGACTCCAATAATATTAAGCTCGAAATTAGACGTCATTATCACGTTTTTCATATTTTACCCGTTTTTAAAATTATTATTATTAATTATAATTATTCAAATCGTGTCGTTCAGTATCGTTATATTTTTCCTTGTAAAAATCCGCTTACTACGTAAAATCCGACAATCGTTTTAACGATGCACAATTAAAAACTGTTTAATTCGTTGAGTTATTAATAACTCATCTGGATTGTACAAGCAAAGAGGAGAAATTGTTATTGTATTCGCATTACGCGTATATTTTTTAGGATTGTATGTACGAAACAAAACGACGATAAATCACCGTGCCCCATGCACGTTGTGCCTTGTAACCGATATTATTATATTTCATTTTAAATAAATGATAGTAATTCAAACGGTCCCTTTACATATAATCATTTTATAATGACTCGTATATTATTTACGAAATGAACAATAAACCTTGACAATATTATTACTTGCACGTATTCACACGAACAACGTGGGTATTTATATTTTATTAATCTATTATACGGCCACGAGTTGTGTGAAACCAGATGGTGGACTTTCGATAGTCCCGAACAACCGTAACAAACCGTCTTGCAACTAAAATTGGCGTACCGAGGAATAGAATTAAATAATGGATTGGCTTCAGTGATAATTCGCGACCGTGTTTATTTAAAAATCCTTTATTCTTGTACATTATATAGGTTTTTTTAAAAATTCTCTGACGTTATATATCAGTAGCATCAACAATATTCTATCTTATTTCGTGGACTTTTATGTTTTCGTTTACATCAAATTTGAAGATAAAAACACATTCAACAATAGGTACAAAGTGATTTTTTATAATGAGTTGTTATATATTACAGGATATATAAATAATTTTTGTATAATTTTTTTTTTAGAAAGTTATTTACTACCTGAGGGTGTTTGTTATCGTTGTATTAACTTTTAATTTTTTAACAACACACTATGATTTTCATTATAAATGCTTAAAAACTTTAATTGTATGGGAATTAACTTGTATTCATTTTTAAAATTCGAAGAATATTTCCGGAATAATAAGCGTTTTAATTGAAGATACTATGTACTGTAATGGATTTTGAAAATTTACCATCTTGGGGACACTATATTTTTAAACTTGGTAATTAAATGTTTTTTCTATTAACGTACTTATATATCTAATATCTATCGAATTTTTTTTTATTTTAAATAAGGGAGAAATATTACTATAAGTATTGACTCCCTTTTTTTCTACAAGTTAGTGTAATAAAAATACCATTTGAAAATCGAATGTTTACGTTTGTCGAACGTATAAGGAGTAGGGATACAATTTTGTAATTTGCCTATTAATTTTCTTAAAAGCGTTAATAACTAATAAGTAGGTCGAAATCCAAATTTTAAAATGTTAGTAGGTAATTGATTGATAAATGAAAATTACTCTGTATATTTATTGGCTCCTACGGCAAAATAGGCCACATATGTATATAAATATAATATGTTTGGAAAATTCACTTAAAAACTCCAGACGTTTACGTTCCACGTCCATTAAAAACAACAATCGCATTCGCGTACACGTTTACTTTAATTATGTTTATAAATTAATCATATGTATGGTAAAAGGACGAAAAATGTATAAACAATTTTCGTTTTTAGTACTTAATTATTTGTGTATAAAATCAGATGCGTACAAGTGTATTATTTCTCATTATTTATTCGAATTGATTAAAAGACAATTTACAACATAACAGTAAAATGTTGAAATGTAACGTCTTTACCGTTAACAACGTTACTAATCAATCAATTACTTAATATTGACTATTTAAATAAACGCCGTTAATAATTGTTTATGTTGATTTTCGATATTAATTACAATATGACTAGGACATAAGTAAATATGTGATAGTAATTTTATTTTTCCAAAATAACTATGTAAATATAAAAATAGTGATTTCGGCGTAATATTGTTTACTCGCTATTAAAAAAACGACAATTATTCGTTAATTTTATAATAATTCGTGACTGTCTGAATTAGGATATGCAAACGTTGTTGACATTCGTGTTTAAATGAACGAGTGACATTCACTGCGAATATAATCGTGAACAACTTGTAAATAGATCGTTGTTATACGTGTAGATCTTTGGTCTGGGCAACGCTCGGTCATTTACGACGAACTCGTGTTTTCTCGTATCGCCGTATCCAAAGTCGTCCTGTAATTTTCTAACCGGGTACTGGAGTTTTATAAAACATCCGGCTTGCGCGTTCAGAATATTAACCCTGTCCTCACTTTCGTTTCCCAATTTTTGCGTAATTTATAATTATAATTATTATTGTTAGGATCATATCGTGCAGTTTACTAATCGTCGTGTTTTTTGTGTGTTTCAGGTTTTCCTGCGGCAGCGTACGCAGCGTACGCTTCTAGCCGAGGTTTTTCGGGTTACCCTAGTTTCGGACTCTCGTATCCAGCAGGTAATAACCACGCACAGGTGACTGTGCTCCCTTTTCCCGCACTGCTTGACCATCACCACAACCATCACAACACCCATCCTTTCTATATGCATGCCATGCCTCTGTGAACATGATTACTTTTTATTATTACTACGATTATTATATTATTATACTATTATTATTATTATTATTATTACTATTATTATTATTATTATTATTATTATTATTATTATTATTATTATTATTAACACCGGTGTTCCGGGTCGAACAAGTCGCAAACCCGAAAAGTGTCCGTTGCATTGTTTGTTATCATCATTGTAATGTCATTTTTATTTTCCTCTCGTTTATTTCCTATATATATATTTCTAGGCGGACCACGTCATTTGTAATCCGGCTCAGTAATAATAATATCCCATAATATTATAATCGCGTTGTTACTCTCCGAGTGTGCGTATGTGTGTGTGTGTATTTGTATATGTTTTTGGTGCGCTTATTTATCCATTTTTCCGCCCTCGTTTGCGTTCAACGCTAAACGCGTAATCGTTCGAATTTTTTTTATTATTATTATTATTATTTTTTTTTTTATTCTTGAAAATACATTACTTATAAAACCATCGACGCTATTAATACGATTATTATGTGCTAGACGTGGTTTGCGAATATTCGGCCCAGACACTCGGGGCGGAATAAAAGCTCTCTTATACATCGTATTTCGCCTTACATATATAATACGCATATATATATATATATATATAGATATATATACATAAAAAACAATACATGCATAAAATGTATCACTTATAAGTATTACTATTATATGTCTATGCGCTTATTACTTATTTTTTATTTTTATTTTTATTGTAATAACAATAATTTATTTTATTATGCGTTTTAAATCAGCTACCGCTAACATTATATATATATATATTTATTTTGAGTCGTCCATGAACGTCTCGCTTTTGTCAGTTATCGTTTTTTTTTTGGGGGAAGGTTTTTTTTTTCGTATATCCATCAAACATATGAAAATAGAATACAATCAATTTTCTTTTCATAAATATCAAAATCGTTTTTTGTCGAGAGAATAAACTGTATTATTATCTTTCCGAATCGTGTATATATATATTCATCATCAGTTTTCATAATATTCTTTGTTAGTAAATATCATGTAAGCATTGTTCTCGATACGGCGATTCGGCATATACCTAATTATAACATTATTTATAAATAATATACACGGTTTTGACTGTGGTTTTTTTTTTTTTTTTTTTTTTAA